>JAFEMH010008158.1:0-60736 GCA_022495995.1 Adenophora triphylla var. japonica | reverse complement strand
CTTTGGTTAAAACCTCCTCGGCGGGCCGGGCCCGGCTTTTTCTCTCGTTTGACAAACATGCTTAAGCATGTGCTTGAATGTATTGTTTCCGTTTAATGTAATGCGCTTCTTTATCAAAGTGAATCGTTATTAGCTCGTTTCGTGTGTTAGTTAATTTATCAGGTTGTTAGCAAAAGATGCAGAGTGAGAGGATACTCGGAAAGATCGAAGCATGTCAATTAAGAGCATACGGGAATACATTATTGGCAAATGAGCTCGTAATACTTACGGCGTGAGGCCATCGGATGAGCTCGAGAGACTCAAAGTCAAAGATAAATGGACTCAGGATGGAGGTTTTAAGTCACCAGACTCTACAGGACTGGAGGGGTCGGACCAAGTTGTTCGATCATGTCCTTTTTCTACTTGGCAAGGTGGGTCAGGAGAAGGTGGCCCGGTTATTGAGTGGCAATGAGCTTGATAGGAGATGGGGCTTGAAAGGCTTTATGTCACCGTTCCCGATCATTGCTATCACAGTAGTTATCGAAACAAAAATCGAATTAGATACCGGCATCTGATTTCTTCTTTGAAGAGGCGAGGTGGAGGATTGGTGGTTCGTCCCAAGCATCGTCTGCCCGTGAGTCTTTGCTTTTGTCTTTGGGCATTACTAGCACTCCAGAATGCAGACTCGTCCCCGTTTGTTGAAGGCGTGTGGGAGTGTTGATAGAGAGTTTTCGAAGTTCTTACTGCGAAAGGGAGGTTTTTCCGAACCAAAATTCATTGTTAATAGTGGTGGTTGTGTGATCCCGGGCGGGAGGCGGTGTGTACGAGAAATGCTCCTTCTGGATTCGGGATTTGGCTTGAGGCCTACGAATCTTGCCGAGGTTACTGCTGGAGCTTGTCCATGGTTGTCTGGCCGGCTTTGTTTGGCGCCGATCAGCTGCCAATTCCCTTTCCTGGATCTTCTTCTACCAGAGTTGCCGGCCTTCTTTGTTGAAGTACTTGGTCATGTCGAAGGCTTGTAAGGACGAAAGATGGGAGATTGCTTGCAAAGCCTCTTTTGTTATCCGTGTGAGACGTTTTCGTGCGGCCCGCTTGTCCTCCGCAATGTGTTCGGGAGTAGGAATGTATCTGCAGCCGTGCGGGAGTATTCGTTCTTTCGGATATTGATGATACATTTGGGATGCCACTGATGGCAGTTTTCCCGGCTTCTGAGCCCGGGATGTAGTTACATGTGCTTCATCATTTTCATCGGGAGGGATCTTGTCCCAAATCAAAGGCGAGTTCTATGTGGCAGCTCACTTGGGCCTTTGGGCTTTCGATTGTGAACTCACTGTTAGCAGGGTCATGCCATCATCGTCGGGTTTGATCTCTAAAGAGCGGGACGCCGTTTGTGTCGGTCCTTTCGGTGACTACTGCCTTTATCACCGTAGATGATGGTTAGATACTGTTCCTTGGGCGAACTTTACGCAGCGATGGAGAGTGGATGCCACCCCATTGATACGGTGTAGCCAAGGGCGTCCCAAAATGGCGGTGAATGTGATCGGGATGTCGATGACTTGGAAATCCGTCGGGACCATTTGTTTTCCGAACCACGGGTTCAAGGTGGCTATTCCCAGGCTGGGCGGGATGTTGAGTCGTATGCCTTGATTGCACAGTCGAGGGCTTTAGATCGATTGCTTTGATCCTAGCAAATCCATCATTTTGGCGGGAAGGACGTTCATGGATGATCCCCGTCTACCCAGACCAAGGTGGGACGGCGCTCGTCCGGTTGAAGCTGTTATGTAGAGAGGCTCGTTGTGGTCGGCCCCAAATTTTGGAAGGTCGAGCTACGTGAAAGTGATGATGTTCTTTGTAGTTAACATTGCCAATCATACGAGCTGCTTCATCGAGTGTCTGTGATGGGAACCATGGTGCAGGCCGGGCTTTCTTCCAACTTGAGCTTGTGCGGGTAAGATGAAGTGAGTAAGGACCGAGTGAGATGTTAGCCTGAGTGCGCTTGAGGTGTGTCAAGGACAGGATCTTCGGACCTTTGGGTCCAAGATTTCGGCTTCTTTGGCGTAGGACCCCTTTTCGGTTCGTGGCTCGGTATGGCTGGCCTTTTGTACGTCCGTGGAGGATTCGGCTGGGATTTGCCGGGAACGTGTCGGAACATTCATAGCCTTATCTGGACTTATGGTTTTGCTTGTCTCTCCTATTTACGTAGTGGGAGGGCACGATTAGCGTAAGGCCAGCTGCGCATTTCAATTCGTTCCTTTGTCATGGCTTTCTTGAAGCATCAATAGTGGCTTTGAGATCTTCCCAAGGCGGGGTTGGATTATCCGGACCTTCGGGCCTTCGGTGGCGGTGCTTGAAGCTCGTCCCGGTGATCATGAAGCGAGACATTGCCATGGACTTGTGCGAGCTAGGCTTCTTTGGAGTAGATGACATAGTAGTCAAAACTTTCTGAGGGTTCTCAAGGGTTCCGGCGTGGGATCACCGGATTCATACCTCTTTTTCGGTTTTGTTGAGAAGATGGCTTCTTCTTTCTTCGAGGACGGCCCTCATTCATTTCATCCTGGAATTCCATTTCCCGGACAAGCACTGCTGTCGCAGACGTCCCACCAGATGTGTTCGTTGTTCGGCGGTGGTACCGGGACCTCGGGAGGCCGGATAGGCGGGCTTTCCTCTGGAAGGTCTTATAGCCTTACGTCATAACGACATACGGCTCGTATGAGGGTAACGGGTTGACTTCCGGGAAACAATGAGAGATGTTAGAGGCCGTAGGAGCGATCATGACTTGGGAAGCCCGGGTAGTTGGGTGGCTAATGTTAGAAGTGGTGCATGGCACCTTCGATCCAGGCTTGTTGCTCACCTTGACGTTTCTCAATAGCCATGAGGACCTGCCAAACTTCTTCCAATGTTGGGAAATTTCTTGGGGGTAAGGTCCCGTTTTCATCGTTGTTATCCACTGATTTGGCCATGGGGAGTTGACGGAATGTCCCGTGACAGAGCGGGAAGGAGGTAGGACCTTCTTTGTTTTGCCTTGGGAGACGGGTTCCGGGTACTCGACCACTCTTTGTTAGCTGGAGGGGGTGACGGGCAAGGTTTAGACACAGGAATGGCCTAATGGGATAAAAGGGGAAAGCTCACGTGGCATGCGGTTTCCGTTTCTTTTATTTTTTATGATTTTTTTTTTGTTGTTTTAATTTACTTAAAACATGTTTTCTCAGAATCCTAGGTAGGTTGGAAAAGATTGATCTTCTTTTTCGCAACTATGCTAGATCCTGGGTCAGTGGAGACCATCTGTGCGGCTATAAGCCCCTCGTTTTGCACCTGTATTTCGACATCCCAGGGTGGACAGCCCCGGGCGAGGGTCCTATAGGGCAAGCGGTTTCCACCGGCCTAAAAGAAAAATCTAACCTAAGGACCGAGCCTGTCATGTTCGTTTTGATGCATTAGCCATGTGAATAGTGAACCGAGCCGGCCACTAAGTCAAGATCAGGTCAAGAGTTCGGCATGACCTCTCTTTACCTTGCTGCGCAAGGGATGCAGTGACGTTAGGCGTTGGTCGGTCATATTGTCATGGTGACGTATCAAAGGCGTGATGACATGGTGTCATGTGAGCATGGATGTATATCGGGACGGAACATCGTGCAGGTGTAGCTTCGGAAATCAAGATCAGGTCAAGATTTTAGCATGACCTTTCATCGCTTTACTTGCGCAAGGGATCTTGAGTTCCGAGCTTCGACTCAGAAAAATGGCCCAGGCATGGTATATGTATCCAGTGTATGACATGGGTAGGTAAAAACCAACCGAGTCCGGACAGAGTGTGACTCAAGACTCAAACGTGCGGGGTTGACGCTTGGCTAGGATGGGATGTTTGGAATGATCCGTGCGCGTCCAAGAGGCCTAGGAAGACCAAACGGGACCGCAACCGAGACCACTCCGGGTTGAGGGTTGTAGTGTGCGGTGTATCCGAGGCGGCCGGTGCGCGTAGCGTGCGGTGTAACCGAGCGGCGACGGTGCGAGTAGTGTGCGGTGTAACCGAGCGGCGGTGCGCGTAGTGTGCGGTCTCGAAAATTCTTTTTCTGAGTAAAACAGAAGTTTTTGAAGAATTTTAAATGTATGCACAGATGTATATTGATGCATTTTTTTGTATTTTATTTTTTTTTGTAAAATAAAAACGAAGCACGTGCACACTCACACAACAGTTAAAGGAAGGGGTAAAATGAAAGTTTGACCCTCATCATCGTTTTAAAAATCTTTTGTTTTGTTTAAAAATTTTTAAAACAAAATTATCAATGAGTCGCCAACTGAAATTACCCGGGATCCGGCTCGCGCGCGGAGGAGGCCCCGAAGCATCTCGCATTTGTCGCTTTTCGGGAATGTTTGCCCGGATCCGAGAGGCAGCGCATTCGCGCCCCGGCATCTGGCTTTATTCCGCTTCAGCGTTAGTTGGAGGTGTCTCGCCGTTTGTTTTCGCATTTGTAGAATCGCCACGCCGTTTTTATTAAGCCCAAAACATTGAAAAAGGGCATCAGTTTAAAGATAATTTTAAACTGTTTTTGTGTGATGAGATTTTGAGTTCGGAAGTCAGATGACTCCTCGGGAAGAGAATATTAGAATATTAGAGCTCACCCGAGTCGCCTCGTAAAACGAGTCTTTCGGATACCCCTAATATCCTTTAAATGTTGTGTGTGTGTGTGTGTGCTTTTTTTAAAAATGCATCTTTGTATCGGATGTCTACATTGTATGCTATGTATGAAAATGTATTGAAATAGTAATGGAAGGAAGCCTTACCAATGTTGGTTCGTGTCTGTCTTCCGGCGGGAATAGTGTTTGAGGTCGGAGTAGCGTTACAGTACGGATCGGGATTGCTTCGGGAGGGGCCGGTTGTACGCGGACAGAGTTTCGGCGTGAGTTGATGTTGCGAGGCTGCGTTCGGGCGGAGGTTCGGCGTGCGTGGGGATCGCAGTATCACTCGGGCGAGAGGTTCGGCGTGCGTTGGGGTGGCGGGAGTCACTCGGGCAGAGTTTCGGCGTGGTTTGGGATCGCCGGTTTGACTCGGAAAGAGCCGGGACACATTGAAAGACCAGTAAGGCCTCGGAGTACCACGAGGGGCCTCGGAGTACCTCGAGAGTGCCTCGGGGCAGTGCGGGAGCATCGCGGGAGCGCTCGGGGAGGCTTCGGAGCACCACGAGGGGGCTCGGAAGGCCTCGGAAGGATCCAGAAAGGGCGGGAATGCCTCGAAGGACTTAGAGGGGAAGCCAGAAGGCCTAGGGAGGAAGAGAGAAGTGGGAGGTGTGTCAAAATGTGGAGGGGGAGCCCTCTATTTATAGTGCCAGATTTGGTGCAAAGAGGTCCGTACGGACCTCCCTGGTAATCCAGACTTTTGGTTTTCCTCGATTTGAGGGAATCTGTGATGATGGGGAATATTTGCAATTATGATGTTCCCTGTGCAATAAGGTCCGTACGGACCAAGTTGACATGCAAAGAGGTCCGTACGGACCAACTCTGCAGGAGGGTAATCATTTTCCCCGGGATTTGAGGGAATATTGTGGACTTTAAGAGGATTCAGTAATTATTAAAGCAAAGAGGTCCGTACGGACCATTATTGCTTTTCTAATTTTCTGAAAATTCCCAAAAGGTCCTTTTGTCCCTTTTTATCCCAGAAAGGCTCCTCCTTTGGTTTGGCTGGGGGTTTTGAGAGGGTTTTGAGTGCCAGAGGTCATCGAGACTGCGTTGATGAGTCTGCGGTGCTTCCCGTGTGCTTGAAAGGGGGTGATACAGATTGGGGTACTTACACTTATGTCCATAATGGCTTTGATCTTTCGGGGGTCAACTTCAATACCTCGCTCCGTGACCATATACCCAAGCACTTTTCCCCTTGTTACTCCGAAGGTGCATTTGGCAGGGTTTAGTCTCATGGAATGTTGTCTCAGCCTCTCAAAGAACTTCCGCAGGTCAACAAAGTGCTGCCCATCCTCGCCTTTGGAGTGAATTATCATGTCATCTACGTAGACCTCAATCTCCTTGTGGATCATGTCATGAAAAAGCGCGGTCGCTGCCCTTTGGTAAGTAGCCCCGGCGTTCTTAAGCCCAAATGGCAGCACCGTATAGCAAGAGGTTCCCACGGTGTGGTGAAGGTCATCTTTTCTTGGTCTTCCTCGGCCATCTTGATCTGGTTATAGCCTGCAAAGCCATCAACGAAGGATTTGACTTCGTAGTTGGCAGTGGAGTCCACCAGGATGTCTATGTTTGGCAAAGGGTAATCGTCCTTGGGGCTGGCCTTGTTTAGATCTCGGAAATCCACACAGCAGCACACCTTCCCGTTAGCTTTGGTGACGGTCACAATATTGGACAACCATGTCGGATATTTGATGACTCTGATGAATCCTACCCGCAGTAGCTTCTCAATTTCTTCTTTGACTCGTAGAGACCACTCGGCTTAATCTTCCTCGGTTACGCTGCGGCTTAGCATCCGGTGCTAGAGGGATTACGTGCTCTACTATCGAACCTGCCTAGCCCCGCATATCCCTCGTATGACCATGCAAACACGTCGACGTATTCTGCGAGCGGTCGATCGATCTGTCCCGTTCAACCCCCTGGAAGAAGTTTCCGATCTGTGTCTCTTTAGGTTCCTCGACAGTACCCAAGTTCACACTTGTCAAAACCTCCTCGGCAGCTTGGGCCCGGTTTTCCTCTTTTTCTGAAACCTGCTTAAAGATTTCTTTAATGTATTGTTCATTTAGTGTGTTTGCATCTTGTTCAAATGATTCATTATTAACTGTTGTTAAGTTTTGAGTTAATTTATCATTTGTTAAGTTGGCAATAAGAGAATACTCAGAAAGATCTGTCATTTCATTCAAAATAAGGGGAAAGATGACATCGATTACATTTTGATAGTCCTCAGGCGTGAGGCCTTCGGATGACTCAGAGGACTGGAATTCAAAGATTCCTGACTCGACTGAATAGACGACAGGGTGTTTGACACGACTGGGTTGAGAAGGACGGGGTACCAATCCAAGCTCCGCGATCATTTGCTGTCGGCTGGCTATCGGTCCTGAGAACGTCTCCCAATTCTTCAACGGCATCTCTGTCTTAGTTACCAAAGTGCGGGGATCAAAAGGATTTTCACCACCGTCTCCAATTACGGCAACTATCTCATCATCTGAGCTGAAGTCGATCAAATCTGGGATCTGTGCTTCTTCGTCAAACAATTCTTGCAAACCCCACTCACTGTCTTCACTACTGGCAGCTTCTATCTGGCTGATCTTCGGAAGAGCTAACTCGAAGGCGGAGAAATCCATTACCCTGGATGCTGACTCTTTGACGCTGTCTGAGTTCCCTTTGAAGACATACTCGTTCTGAACGGTAGTGGTAGCCTCAGGAATGCCTGGCAAGTCAAGGAACATTCTTCGAACAGGATTGGCTGGCTTTCCCCTTACTTTCTCAAGGTTTTCCAGAAGGGTTTTCTGCAAGGAGATCTGGTGATCACTTTCGTCGTATTGTGTCCCGCCTTTTGTAAAGTAATAGGTCAGAGACAAACTGTAAGGATGGAGGTGGGCCCCTTTGCCTTGTTTTCCTGAAATTGTGTCTTTAGCTTTTCTGTCATCCCGAGAGTTCGGTTTGTACCCCAATCCGTATCTGGTAGTCTGTTCCTTTACATCAATGATGGTATTGCGACCCTGGAGCACTACTAGAAACAGGCCTTTTACCGACGAAAATTTCCGTCGGTAAATCCACCTTTCCGTCGGCAAATGGTTATTACCGACGGAATGAGTCCGTCGGGTTCCGTCGGAAATAATTGATTGGTAATACCGACGGACCAGTTCCGCCGGATTGTCCGTCGGAAAATCTAAAATTCCGCCGGAAATCGTCCGTCGAAAATGAGCAACGCCGGCCGGTTAACCGGAGCAATTGCCGGAGTTTACCGATGGAAATATCCGTCGGTAAATATTAAAAAAATAAATAAATAAAACCCATTACAGACGGTTATAACCGTCGGTAAACATAAAATTTACCGTCGGAAATCTAAACCGAATCCGACGGATATATCCGTCGGTAATGAGTTTTATTATTTAATTTTTATTATTTTTCCGACGGATATTTCCGCCAGCAATTAGAATTATTTATTTTTTTTAATCACTTTACCGACGGAAATATCCGTCGGTAATCTAACGAATTTTAAAAAAAAATTCTATTTTATTATTAATCCACAGTAAACTGTCAAACCCGTTTAAACAAATCCCAACATAAAATAAAACACAAACAACATACAAACATCAAACATACAAACATCAAATAAACTCAAACTCGTATCAAACAACCTAAAGCGAAAGGGGAAAAGGGGAAAAGGAAAGGGAAAGGGGAAAGGGAAAGGGAAAGGGAAAAGGGGAAAAGGGGAAAGGGAAAGGGGAAAAGGGGAAAGGAAAATTGTTTCGCTTGGGGAAAAGGGAAGGGAAAGGGAAAGGAAAACAAAATGTATTTGTTTACATTACATGCCGACCAAATAAAATGAATGTCAATCAACCACGACCCCGACCACGAGCGCTGCCGCTACCGCTACCATCGCCACTACCACCGCCACTTCGCCTAAGGTATTGATCGACTGACTCATCAGAAGCGTTACCGCTATTACGTGGTGCCGTGGATGTGGTAGGCCGTGATTGCAAATTCATGGTAGCCAAGTATTGTTGCACGCGCCGGTCAAGGTGTTGAGCCAATATACTAGCCACTCCGGGCCTCCACTGGTCCCCGCATCCGGGTCCGCACCCGGGCCTCCACTCGGGCCTCCACCCGAGCCTCCACCTGGCTCTGGATCTGCTCCACTCGCCTCTCAACCTCTCTGTTCACCCGATCATCAAACGCTTCTTGATCCAGCATGACGATGAGCTTGCCTGGGAGGAAGAAGATGAAAAGTATTGCGTAGTAGGGCTGCGGAATGGCATGTTAAAATACCCCGCACTATGTCCTCCGAATCCAGGCAAGCGATCTCCCTTCGGTTGCTTGCCTGAGAGGACAATGGCCACCCAAAGCTTTTCACGAAAGGCGGGCCGCTCGGTGCTCTCAGGAGCCAAACTTCCTTCTTCAATAGCCTCCTCACGAGCCCGCCTCTCATACTCTTCCTGAAAAAAAAAATACATTATACACTATGGTAGAAAATAATATTTCTTTAACTAAATAATTTATTATTTACTAATAGAAAATATATAATTTACTAATAGAAAATACTATTAACACTTACAAAAAGGGTCTGGTAATAAGGATTGACCCATTGTGGCCCCGAGCCATCGCCAGCCTCCGTAGTATGAGTAGCCGTAAATACGGCGGCGAAAGATCAGCCTCATCATCTCCATGTTTCTTAATCTTAACATATAAAAAAATTAAAACTTTAAAAAGCTGGAGAATAATAACAATATATGAATCAAATAAAGTATTGCTTAATTTACAAACGGATAATAAATGAAGTTTACCATTCTGGACCAAGTCTCGCTGAAGTTAATTGATCCTCCAGTGTGCACACTCCCCTGCCCCTCTTGTGAGTTCCTATTCTTCTTTGCAATTTCTGAACTTTTTTGAAATTTCTCACTGTTCCAATAGGCTTCCCACTTCTCCCACGCACTAGCGGAGAAATTAGCTGGAGGCAAACCATCAATTAGCCACTTTCCTCTCATGTCGTACACTTTCCCAGCGTACCGCTTAGCAACCAATTTCTTGAAAGTCGCCTCGATTTGAACGTCGGTAAACCCAGGGCAGGAATATACGTGCTACAAAAATAGTAAAAGTAGTTAAATAAACAAGGGAATAGTCTACAAACTTTACAAAGGAAAGAGAAATAAGTAATTTTACCCGAAATTGGCTATACCAGATAGCGTACACCTCTTTTGATATTGACTTCGGGGTGGGATAAAATTCCTCAAAATTATACCCGCTGAACAAATCCCCAAACCATCTAGCGGGATCTCGACAACCACCATGTATAAACCTATAAGATATTAATTGAAAAACAATACTCCCTCCGTCCCAATAAGAACTTCCACATTTTTAGAAATCACGCAAATTAAGAAAATGGGAGGGAAGTAAAGATGTTGTGAGTGTAATTTGAAAATAGGAGAGAGAATGAGTGGAGGGAATAGTAAATTATAATAGTGTTGTGAGTATTAAAATAATGAGGAGAGAGAATGAGTGGAGGAAATAGTAAAGATTCCTTTGCCAAAAAAGGAAAGTGGAAGCTATTAGCGGGACACCCAAAATGGCAAAAAGAAAAGCTCTTATTGGGACGGAGGGAGTATATCAATATATATACAAATAAAAAGACAATAATAAAATGTAAACATTATATATATGACATTTACAATTAAATAATACTTACTGGCCACTGGGAGAGATAGATATTTCCATTTTTCCATCCTCATTAATAATTGCGTCCAAGTTAACCCGTCCGGATGGTTCACTCACTGGAGCACTAGAGCTTATATTACCTTGACTTCTCAAATCATCATCACTACGTCCTGAACCAGACGTAGAGCCCCTCCCTCCAGTCCTTGGAGAAACAAGACGATGGACAAAACCCGCAACCTTGCCTCTCTTTGAACGATTGCCACCTCGACCCGACATATCTAAACTAGTATATTATATATAAAAATGAAAACAATATATCAATATATATACAAATAAAAAGACACTTCATTTAGGATGTGAATAATTTTAAATATTAATATTTAATTCTTTGTTGTTAAGTATATCATTCTCTAGGGTGAAAGGACAATTCATGTCCATTAGGTTTAGAATTGGGGTCGGCTTCTATCCCATCCCGAAATACGCGTATGAATTGCAAATATCACTTTGTCTACTTGCTTTATAATCGAAAATCAAGCAATTTTAATAGACAGTAATGATATTTACAAATCATATAATCGTGCATAATTTTTATTCATTACCATAACATGCATAATTTTGATCAATAAACAAGATGAGAGTCGTTATCATCCACAACAATCAAAACCCTATCTCATCTTAGACCAAGAAAGACAGAGCAAACAAGTTCTGTTGTTTGAGCAAAGGATTGCTTAATATAGGTTTTTCGGTTCATCGCCTCCTCTCTAAGGATCTCAAACATCACAGTCATGTTCTTGCCGGTCTGTTTTACTCTTCATCGGTGGTATACGGTTACAAGTAAAAACAAGGTAACGATATAACACTGAAGAGAAAACAGAGCTTCCCTCCAATTTTTTCAATCTCCACCTTCCATTTACCCAAGATCCTGATTGCGAAATCTTCCTCATGAGCTTGAAAGCTGGCGGTGTTGCCCTCAATCTCACGGTTGCTTTGCATGTTTTGCGAAGCAACCATGAGATTGAGAGCAACACCGCCAGCTTTCATGCTCATGAGGAAGATTCCCTGTCGAGGATCTTGTAAATGGAAGTGGAGATTAAAAAAATTGGAGGAAAGTTCTGTTTTCTCTTCACCCGGTGTTATATCATACCTTGTTTTTACTGTGACCGTATACCACAGTAAGAGAAAATGCATACGTACAAGAACATGGCTGTGATGTTTCAGATTCTTAGAGAGAAGAAGACAGTCAAACTGGAAAAACTCTTATTAAATAGAAAATCATTTGCTCAAACTGACAAGAACTTATTTGCTCCATCTTTCTTGATCAAAGATGGACGGATTTTGATAGCTGTGTGTGAGAAAGGCTCTCATCTTATTTATATATATACATATATGTATATTTTTATTATTATTATTATTTTATTATTATTTATTTTATTTATTTATTTATTTTGTTTTTTTTGTTTTTTATTTAATTTATTTATTTTTTATTTAATTTTTTATTATATTTATTATTATTATTATTATTATTATTTATTATTATTTTATTATTATTTATTTATTTTATTTATTTATTTTGTTTTTTTTATTTTTTATTTATTTATTTTTTATTTCATTTTTTATTATATTTTTTATTATTATTATTATTATTATTATTTATTATTATTATTATTTTATTATTATTTATTTTATTTTTTATTTATTTTGTTTTATTTATTTTTATTTTTTATTTATTTTATTTATTTTTTATTTCATTTTTTTAGACATTCACCCCTTTCACAGTCCCAATATGAATATTCAAAACCTTTTAAAATTTGCTCTCCAAGAGTAAATTTGGATCTTTTTGAACATTCATTTTGGGACGGAGGGGGTGTAATATTTAAGAAAAAAAGTAAGTGTATATGAATACATGAGCGTACGAGTTGAGCCTATTTAATTGCCAATATTGGGTAGATGTCCGTTTTTATTCTTGATCGGTAATTTTTAAAAAAATGGAACGGAGGTAGTACCATATAAAAATAAATAAATATTAGCAAAAAAAAAAGAAGTAGAGATAATAAGAGATTTTCATAATTCTAGCTTCACACCAATTGCCTATTAGCAAGACAAAGGGGTCAGAGGAAATGTTGCAAAAATAACTCAATCCAAGCCTACCAAACTCTTACATAAACCAACAATCTAGACCATATTCAAACCTTTTGACACCTAAAAATGCAAATGAAACAACTAGCACATAGAAAAAGACTACATAATTAAACCCACATAGACAGTTAATTATTTTACTAATAAAGTTACCAAATATACTTTCTTAATTATTTTCAACAATTATACATACACAGTTAATTAATTTTTTTCAAAATTAGGCATACTTTCAAAATTAAACCCACACACACCATGGCTGCTGCCACTCACACACACACACACGGCTGCACACACTCACACTCACACGCAGAACACACACACTCACAGCACACACCAAATAGCTGCTCATATATTCAAAAAACCAAATACAACCAGCATATATATCATAATTTATAGATAAATAAATTTAGATTAAAACATTATATTCGGCATTTTTTCTTAATCCACGCGTGAACTACTACCGTGAAGTATGTACTTGGACGGAGGGAGTATACAATAATAACTACATAGCTAAATTTAGGATGCAAAGTTTTTTTTTCTTTTCGAAGTATTGGGGAAAATGATATACAACCAGCATATAATCTTCTGTCCTAAATTGGCAAATCAGTTACAAAATAAATGGAGGCAGATCAAATAAAGATAAAATGGTGGCACAAAACATTTTACAAAATTAAATAGGAATAGAGTATGAAATGCTACCTAAAGTTAAATTAAGGGTATATGAAAAGCAAAATTACACATTCACAGCACATTCTAACACATTCACAGCACATTCCAGTGAGAGAGAGAGAGAGAGAAAGAGAGCTTACCGGCGACGGAGACAACGACGGCGAACGGCGGGCTCGGCGGCAACGGGAGAGAGGGCGACTGCGAGAGAGAGAGAGAAAGCGAGTGAGAGAGAGAAAGCGAGTGAGAGAGAGAAAGGGATTGAGAGAGAGAAAGAGAGCTTACCGGCCGGCGACGGAGACGGCAACGGCAACGGCGAACGGCGGAAATGGCGGAGACGGCGTTTGTTCTCAAATTACTAATGAGAGAGAGAGAAAGTGAGAGGGAGAAATCGAGTGAGAGAGGAATTAAGGGATTGAGAGAAACTTACCGAAGACGGCGACGGCAACGGCGAGGCTAGGGTTCTTCGTCGAATTCGTGAACTGAGAGAGAGAGAGGAGGAGTCGTAAAATGAAAAAAATGGGATTTTCTCGTTATATATAGGGCGTCATTACCGACGGACATGACCGTCGGTATTACCGACGGACAATGACCGCCGGTATTACCGACGGACTACCGGCGGAAATATTTCAAATACCGACAGAATAAACGAAATTTAAAAAAAAAAAAACCCCGGTAAAATGAAAATAAATTCCGTCGGTATTTGTTTTTTTTTCGTCGGTATTATCGACGGATACAGTCCGTCGGTAAATGTCCGTCGGTAAATGCCCTGTTTCTAGTAGTGGAGTCTTCTACCCAATCCAAGTCCCGAAAGATAACCCATTTTTCTCATCATTCTCATGGCAGGAGGGATTTTATCGGAAGTAGTGGTGAGGTCAGTGCAACACACTTGTGCTTTGGAAGAAGCTACAGAGAATCCGGTCAATGCCAACCCTTCATCATCATGCTTGATCTCCAATATCGGGATATCTCCAGTGCTGGTTCCTTCTACCGTGACACTGTCTCCGTAGATAGTTGTGATAGTCCCGTCACTTGACTGAAATTTGACGCACTGGTGCAAAGTAGAGGCTACCCCATTTATCTGGTGGATCCAAGGCCGTCCCCAAACAGGAAGCAAGAATGAAATCGGAATATCAATCACTTGAAAATCAACGTCCATGACCTTTTTCCGAACCACAACTTGAGAGTAGCAATCCCCAAAAGCGATCGTGCAAAGTGGAGTCATAGGCCTTAATAGTCGACTAGAAGGCTTCAAATCTGTTGGTTTCAGTGTCCAATAAGTCCATCATCTTAGCCGGCAAGACATTCAAGTGCACCCTCCATCGACTAATACCCGTGGCAATCGACGCTCTTCTAATCGGTGTGATGTAAAGAGGTTCGTTATGACTAGCCCCATACTTTGGCAGGTCCAAGTCAGTGAAGGTAATGATGTTTCCATAATGGATACTTCCAATCATTTGGACGACCTCATCTGGGGTGACATCTATGGGCACCATGGTCTTGGCCAAACTTTCTTCTAGCTTCAACTTATGAGGGTATGAAGAGGTTAACAGGGACCACAAGGAGATATTGGCCTGGGTACACTTCAACTGAGTCAACACTGGATCCTCTTTGTCAGAGTCTGGCTTTTCTACTTTCGGCTTATAAGGCCTCTTATCTGTCTTCGGCTCCGAGATGGCATTCCTTTTGTCACCCTTAGGCTGCTCAATGCTCATTTGTCCGGACCGAGTCATCACATAAACATTGGATTTTTCCGGGTCATCATTCCTACTGGAGGATTCTGTTAGCTCTTTCAAAGTTAGAGGCGGGCTCTTGCTGGCGTATGGCCAATTCTGCTGATTAATCTGATTAACGGCGCTACTGGAGGCATAGGCGACTTCCCGAATCTGATCCTAGGTTACCGGCTTTCTGACCTTTTCTGAGTTCTGACTCTCTAATTGGCTTAGCAATTGGCTGGTTTCAGCTTCACCTTCTCCGTTTAGAGCCTTCACAGTCTCATTCAAACTTTTCAAAGTCAGCATGCAACAGGAGTTATCACTTTCGGGGTTTGGAGCCTGGTGAATGGCTTTCTCATCCGGACCTAACAATTTTTTCAACAGAGTGGGATCACATTCCTCATCACTGTCAAGCATGTCCCTTCTTTCTCTAGGGGTCAGCCTTCTGACGGCATCTTTGACGTTGGCCAAACACTTTCTGAAGTGGGAAATTCCATCATCAATAAGAATTTCTGCGGGGTCAAACCTCATGGCGGGTTCCTGTTCTTTACTGTCGGGAAGGTTTTCTGGGCTTTTCGGCTTCTGGGCTAACCACTCCTCTACTGTTCCTTCCGGCACTTCGACTGTGTCTTCATCAGTATCACTACAGTAACTCTCGTGGGAACTTTCGTCTTGACTTTGATGACCAATGAGGGCAAAAGCAGGTCGGGATACTTGACGCCATATAAGGGGTATCTTGGACTCCTCCTCTGACTTGGGAATTACCAAGAAAACATCGTTGTCATCATAGGACATAAAGGGGATTGGGGTCGCCTCGAGACTTAAGACCCTTTCCAGGGCATCCATACACTCTTCTTCAGACCAGGCTTCAGGAGTGACTATTAACACCATAATAGAGTCTACTCTTCTGATGAGGGTTTGGCTTCGCCGACGCTTACGTGTTCCCGAGATCGGCAGGTGGAGCCCACTTCCCTCTTTCAGCTAGAGCTTCAATTAAGTCCCTCCATTCACCGACCAAGTCTTTGTAAGGAGTATTGAACTCTAGGATGTAGGATTCATATGCTGCCTCATCTAAGCTAGCTTCTTTTTCCTTTCCCAAGCCTTCACATAGGCTGCAAATACACTTTGAAGTGATTCCATCCCTATTCCAGTGCCGTGGTTTTCTACCTCATCTTGCCCTTTAGGTTTCACTTCCGCCGACTCCAAGTCCATTCCTTCTACCGAATCTGTCATCATCATTGTAAATCCATCCATTCCTATTCTCATTTCCGACCGATTCTTCACTACCACTGCCTGGGAGATAGGCAAATTCACGAGGCGTTGACAAAATTATAGAGGTCAGGCTGGCACTGGAATTCCAAGGTAAGGAGATTTGGATTAGGCTGAAAGGAAGGAAAGAGTCCCACGGGGGAATGCAAAGGCTGCGAGGGTGTCGGGACCCTGATGGCTTGGGATATTGGGGAAGACTGAAAAGGGACAGTCTTTGGCAAAGGATCATAGGTGGATGGAGGAGGGCATTGGCTATAGGCTAGCTCTTCTTCCCTAGTCATCGATTACCCAAACCAAGATCTTGTTCTCTGTTGAATCGGACATTCGACTCTGGGTGACCAACCGGGATTACAGCGAGCTGTCGAGAATTCTGCGCTAACAAGTCGGCGACCGGTGTTCTCACCCACTTCTTTCTCGCTGCGGGAAAGGGATAGGAAAGGTTTAGACTCGGGGTAGGTGTTTAGGCTGAAGGCTCAGGCAATATGCAAATTAGAATCTTCCAGTTTACTTAAAATAGTGTCTTTTATTAATATCTATTTGGTTGGAAAAGGGAATTTGCCCTTCTTTTTCGCAACTACTCTAGATCCTGGATCAGTGGGTTCCGTCACTACGTTTATAAGCCCCTCGTATTCCACCTGTATTTCGACCTCCCAGGGTGGACAGCCCCGGGCGAGGGTCCTATAGGGCACGCGGATCCCACCGACCGAGAGTAAAGAACGCTCCTAACGGGTCTAGCGGGTCATAGGAACTTTCAACGCACGAGCGATGCGAATTATGGTCAAGGCAATACCGGGAAAGTCTCGTCTTTCTGCCTTGATTGGATTTCGGCAGAATTTCGCTTGAGCGAATGACGTTTTGACTTTCGGTAATGTCCGAGAAGATAATAGGCATGGTTCGGGCGGCAAAAGCCGGATGACACAGTGTCACATTGAACTTCGTTGCATACGCAGTGCGTGAGTCAGAATCGAAGTCAATGCCGGGTCAAGATCTTGCCAATTTTTCCTTGTCGGAATTTTGACAGAGCTTCGCTTGAGCGAAGGATCTTTTGATTTGTTGTCAAAGACTCGGTCTTGACTCTTACGCATTCCGTGCGGGTCAAGGTCAAAGTCAATCTCGGAGTCAAGATCCTACCAATTTTTCCTTGTCGGAATTTTGGCAGAGTTCCGCTTGAGCAAAAATCTTGGCTTCCGTTATGAACTAAGGCTTGACCTTTACGAGGGTATGCAACTGGGCTATATGACACGGACTAGACCAAAAACCAACCAAAAAGTCACGGTTTTTTGAAACGTGTGACACGGACTGTGCATTGGTCGACACTGGCTGCCATGGGGAGGTTGGAATGATTCCGTGCGCGCCCGGGAGCATCGTAAGGCTGTCCGTGACTGCAGCTGGAACCACTCCGGGTTTAAAGGACGTGCGTGCAAAGTGTACAGGATATATCAGGTGCGCGTAGTGTGCGGTCTCCTAAAAATATTCCTTTTTGAGTTAAAACAGAGATTTTCATGAATGTGTTTTAAAGGAATGATTTTCGGGACGGGGAGAATGCAACACGTAAGCACGTAAATTTTGAAGCCCCGGATCGGTCATGGAGCTGAGTAGCCCCAGGCTAGGGGCGCCAGATTAACCATGATTTTTCCTGGTGGAATTGCCACTGAGGCCGCCCGGTCAGAATCCAAGGAGGATTGAGCCGTACGACTGCATGGATCAATTTTCCAGGTTCCACTCCTTTGCTATTTTTTTTTCGGGTTGTTTCCCGTTCAAAGTATGCACAGATTCCAAGATGCAAATGATGCAATGCAAGGTAAAGAAAGCAAGCATGATTAATGAAATCAGCGACGGGAGTCTAACCCGCTCAAAGGGAAAAGCTTTCTTTTATTTTTTCAAATTTTTTTTTCGAAAAGTAGTACCTAGTACGTGGGATTGTTAAACCACCGGTTATCCCAACTCCCAAATCAGGGAGTGATACAGGAAGGTTAAGTGGTTTCCACCTATATACCGAGTATCGATTTTTTGTTTTGAAAATAAAAGCTTTTCTCCTTTGGGATATTTCCCCAGCGGAGTCGCCAAACTGTGAATGTGTGCCCCAAATTTCGGTGTATTTGGAAATTCAAGCGAGTTTGAAGACATCTGGTTTAATTTAAAAAACGGAGTCGCCACGCCATTTTGATTACCTCAAAACTTTGAAAAAAAAGTTTTATGGGTTCGGAGGTTAAGTTACCCCTTGGGAAGAACGGATCGTCGTTCACCCAAGGTGCCTTGCCGGAACAAGTCTCCCAAGATTTCATTAATCGTGCTTGCTTGCGTGCTTTCTTGTGTGCATGTGTTTGAAAATAAGGGGAGGGAATGTCCCAAGTTGTCTTCCGGACGTACAAACCATTTATTGGTTGTCGCTCGGGATTTCTTGGATTTTATGTATTCGGGATTATGATCCCGTCCTCATTTTGAACTTGTGATCATCGCATTTTTAAACCTCGGGACTTGCGTGATCGAGAGAATGACTCTCTTTATAGTCACAAAATGAGTTTCTTTAGGAAGGAATGTCCTTAGCCCATCAATCCTACACTTTAAGAAGGTCGAGCTCATATAGATGATTCATACTCATCTTAAGTGATAATCGGAGATATAGGGTTCAAGGTTGTCCCTTTCTAAAGAAATTATGAAACCTTTTATGGAAGGAACGATGTAAAGATAGGATCTTTTACACCGGTCCGTTCCAAGGTTGCTAATGGGGACATGGGGGAATGCATGTAAAAATGACATTTTTAGTGAAAAGATGACATTTTTGGGTTGCAAAGGATGCATTTGATTTAAAGAAATGATCTTTATTTGCAAAGGATGCATAAAGACATGATTTTTATGCAAAGGATGCATTTTTATGAAGAAATTGGGATTTAAATATGCAAAGGATGCATAAAGATTGCATTTTGAAAAGCATAGGATGCTAATTTAGAATAAAGATACGATCTTTAATGCAAAGGATGCTTGAAAAAGGATTTCATATGCAAATGATGCATTTTTATCATAAAGATTGGATTTTTATATGCAAATGATGCATGAAGATGGCATTTTTATGTAAAAATAGGGTTTTTAGGTGCAAAGGATGCACCTTTGATTCAAAAGATTACATCTTTAGTGGCAAGGGATGCCTAATGCATGCAAAGGGGGAAAGGGGGTATAAAGATATGATCTTTAATCTACCAAGTCCCAAACAAGATAATAGCAATATATGAAATGCAATGAGCAATTAAAATCACATAGAGCAATTAGGATGCAAGTTTAGGGTGTGAGAGGTTACCAATGGCTTTCTCTTCTTCTTTGGATGGAGCTAGGTGGAAAGGTTGATCTTGGGATCTTCAAGGAGGAGGGAGGTGGCTTCTTGGCCTTCTTCTTCACCTTCTTGGACTTCCAGCAGCTCTTGGGAGTGTATTTCACGTATTATGTGTGATTGATGATTTTGTTGTCGTTGTTAAAATGGGTAGAGGAGGGCTCTATTTATAGGCAGTCTGGATAAGGCCAATGAAGCCGTGCGGCCAGAGACCCTTGGCTAATGCAGCCGTACGGCATTATCCCTTGTGACTCAACATGTTTCTAGAATCATGCAAGGTGGCAATTTCTAGAACATTTCCTAATTAAGAAAAACGTGTTTCTTAATTAGGAAGCTTCCCCTTCAGCCCTTATTTGTTTTGGAACAGTTCCGGAATATTTCCGGAACACTAGAAAGGTCCGGGGAATTACCGGAAAACTTACCGAAATTGTCGGAAAATTTAACCGGAAGGCATGAGCCAGATTTGGGTACTTACAGCGTTACCTGAGCACTTGGGTCATTTTGGTGTCTAGTTAGTCTATGGTTTTGACTTTTATAGATTTTAGTACTTGACCTAGCTAAGTTGATGAAATATTAAGATTTTAGGAAATAGTGACTTCCATAATTCGAATCCAATTGATAAGTTTGGTAAGTGAATTTTATTACTTTTTTTTTTATCAAAGATTTAGTTTCCTATTTGGAAAAGGACATTTTTAAATATGTAAATATCTTTTATTTATGTAAATATATTTAGACTAGAACTAATATTACTAACAAAGCTCTTTCATTATAAGTGTTAATCTATGTTTCCTTGTAAAAGTTTAATTGTATCAAATAAGAAAGAGTTTGATCGATTGAAAGACTTCTCAAATGTGCCTATAAAATTCAAGACCATTAGAACATTGAACACGAATTGATAATTCTTCTGAATAGAAAAACTTTTGTTCTTCACGGATTCAAGATATTCTTTTAGGTTGTAAGTGCAGTTGTGATTTACATCTGAACTCACATATAGATTTCATTCAAGTTCTTTGTTCTACTTCTATTTATAATGTACTCTACTTGGGAAAGTAATATTGTTCTTAGTGTAGAAGGTGGTTAGAACTTGCTTTAGTATTTTAATCTTTTTGTTTCACTTATTCTTGTTTTCTTCTATAAAACAGATCTTTAATAGTGAAAACCTTTTTGAGCTTAAAGCCTTATTTGATGGGATAGAACCAGTAAACATTTAATTTTTTGTGTTGTTTATTTTATTCCGCTGCTTATTGGTGAATATGTGAACAGTTGTAACTTATATCTGTAATCATATCCGTAATATGTTATCTGTTATGTTGAAATAATTTTCTAGCTATACTAAACTTTCAGTTGACCTTGGGTATTGATTTGGAAATCAAGGAAAAGTGCTTCAAACATTGAACCTTTATATATACACAAACATTCTCATAAGTTTGCAACTTGTAAGTAAATCATAGTGGTAACCAGACCCATTCCGGATGCTGATTTTTTTTTTTTGTTTCTACATTTCTGTAAAAATGAATGATCACTTTTTTTTTAAATGTTCAAAAATAAATTATTGGGCATATTGCATTGTACCGTGAAGTTTACATGCATTTATAATGTGGGACGTAAATTATCAAAAGTTACAATTAGGCCATGTTCACACAAAGTTGCAATCAACAACAATTTTTTTGGATGCCAGTTAAAATTAACGGACATCTAGTTAAAAAGTTACCGAAATGGATAAGAAGGTTAACGAGTTCTTTGAAAATTACATTGTCCATTCTTAAAATTCAACAAATTACATATGTAACTTTTGGTATATTATGTTCCACATTGCAACGTGCATGTAAACTTAATGGTGTACAAAAGTGCAATTTGCCCATAAATGATTTGCAAAAAATGTTTGTCCATAAATAATTTTTACCAATTTCTTTTTCAATATTCATTACATGCAAAATTGATATTTTAAAAAGTAAATAACAAAAGTTTTCATAAATCGTAGTTATCAAAATATACTACAAAAAGTTGAATTTTGTCCAAAATGAAAATGTGTCTCATTTTGGAATGGAACGCAGAGAGTAGAATCTACTCTGAAAGTTGAAATGACAACTCAATTCGATAGTTTTGAAGCATTTTGGTCTCATAATTCAGTTTTACGATCTAAAATCGGGGTTTGATTTAATCTTAGTGTGGTGGAGTCAGATCACAAACTAAATTGAACTTTGTTGTCTGTCGTTTTTTTAAGGGAAAATTAACGCTAGGTCATTCACCCCAAGTCAAAATATCAAATCAAGGACACTGTAGTATTAGGCATTATTTAGCAGGAAAGTAGACTATGGGAATATAACATATTGACTTGGTTGTTGATGATAATCTGCAAAAACCCATTGTCCCTGTTAACGCTGAGTTTTGGAGTTTGAAAGAGTACGAAAATACTCCTAGTTATTTCCGAATATCTTTGTGATTCTGATATTTAAATTAGTGTATACTTAGTACATAAATAGATTAGAATTAATTGTGAATATGTTTTGACTAACAATTAACAATCTATATTTTTAGTTAGTGTTTGTTTTATTTAGGTAACATCTCAAGGATGGAAAGCTTGTGGAGATAAGGAATGAAGCCTTGATTTTTGGATTACATGGAGATAATTGACTCCTTATCAAACAAGGAGTCAACCGCTTATAAAAAGAAGTCTACGCCTTCTTCTTTCTACACGGATTTTCTGAGAGTTTACACCGAGCATCTTAAGAGAGAATTCCTTGAGAATTTTGTGCTTGTATCTTGAAAAACAGAAATCATTTCTTCAAGGTTGTTTATTTCTCTTTTTATTGTATTCATTTGTTCTACAATCTTGTTATTTAAACAAGGTTGTTGTTTTATGAAAAGAATCCCAGCAAGAATTTCTTCTTTGAAGTTTTTAATTCATTTTGCATTTATATTCTGTTACTTTAGTTAATTTCTATAAATAATCTGTTAAGTAAGTTGTGCTGACACTTGTGTGCACAACTGTACACACAAGTCTGTGCACATCTGTGGACAATCCTAGCTATAAGTCTTTCAATTGGCATCAGAGCCTTCTCTCGACTCAACTGAGATCGATCCTTGAAAGTAGTCACAATGAATTGTCACCATCATCATAGCCATAATAAATCGCCTACTCTAAATGGTTCAAACTATACCATTTGGAAGGCAAAAATGATTATGCACATTAAATATATTGATCATCGTGCTTGGGTTAGTCTTGTGAATGGCTACACTCCTCCCTTGGTTGAACTTACCCCAGCCACATCTGATGGCAAAGAAGAGAGAAATTATGGGCCTAAACCCATAGAAACTTGGACACTTAAGGAAATTGCTATTGCAAACTATAATGCCAAGGCCATGGGAGCAATCTCTGACCATGTGGATCCTCATATGTATAGTTTATTCTCTACTCAAACTGTTGCCAAAACCGCTTGAGACATTCTTCAACTTCACTGTGAAGGACCGGCTAGTGTTAGAAAAACCAAGTTAAGAACTTTAATGACTAAATTTGAAACTTTAAGGATGGGAGAAAATGAAACAATAAAAGAGTACCCTGCTAAAATTTTGTACATCTCTAACGAATCTTTTTCATTGGGTGAATCTATATCCAATGCAAGACTCGTAAGCAAAGTACTAAGAACTCTCCCTGAAAAGTTTAACATTAAAATCTCTATGATTGAAGAAACTCAGGATGTCCAAACTGTTGGACTTAATACTATCCTGGGTATTTTGACTAATTTCGAGTTAAATCTTGGGGTACAAAAGGCTAGCAGAGCAAACTCAATTGTTGTTGCGAGTGCTCTCAAAGTATCTCAGGATCTTGTGAAATTATCCAAAGATATTGATGAATCGAACCTAGGAGATGATGAGTGTGCTTTGATTACTCAAAAATTCAATAGCATGTTGAAAAAGAAACGGTTTTCTAAGTTTCCAAATTCAGCACACTCTACTCCGTCCACGGTTGATTCATCAAAGAAGGAATTTGTTCCTAAAAGGCCTGCATCTGAGGGAAAAAATTCTATTGATTCGATTCAATGCAGAGCTTGTAAAGGATTCGATCATAACGCCAATGAGTGTGCTAACACACTTAAAAAGCGTGGAATGAGTTTCTCAGGGACCTTGAGTGATTCTGATGATGATGAATAGACTACAAACATGTCTATATGACATTCATCTCAGGTCACATTGTCTGATAGTGATTCGGATGTGGAAGATGTGCAATATTCTGATCGCACAACTTACCACACAACTGAATACACAACTGAATACAATGTGTATACCTGCTTGAATTCTCTACTTCTGGTGAAATTAACAATGATCCATCAGAAGAGGAGTGTGCTACCTATGAGGACTTGCACAATACTTATGTTGAACTCCACACTGATTGGACCAAACGAATGGAGCAACTTAAAGTATTTAAACAGGTAAATGAGAAACTAACTGCAGAAAATCTCAAATTAAAATCTGAAGTTGAGAGTTTGTCTAAAGAAAGTGATTCTCAAAAGGACTCCATAGCCAAGTTAGAAGTTTTACTCACAAAGAAAGATATGGAATGTGAAAATTTCAAATCTAATCTTGAGAAAGAAACAGAAACTCTAACAAAGCTAAACACTAGTAAAGCTAAGTTAGAAGAAATTTTGAAAATGGGAAATCAAGGAAAAATAGGAATTGGCTATGGAGATAACGTTTTTGTGAAGGAAGGAGCAAGCACTTCGAAAGTTCAAAATACGAAAACTACCTCCTCAAATAAAACTGTTCATAAAGCTGCAAGCAAACAAAACAGTAAGAGGAGGTATGTATATCACCATTGCTTTGCTCCAGATCACATTCGACCATACTGTTACAAACTGAAACAGGAACTGGATTTCAGAAATGTGATTGGACACTTAGGCAGACAGTTGTGTGCACAACTGAACACACAACAACACTCACATCCCAAAGCTGGGAGAAAAAATGCCTGGATAAGAAAGGAAACAATGAACTGTCAGGTTACCTTCACCTCTCTTAAGAGCAGCGTGAAAGGGTCCTGGTATTTTGATAGTGGCTGTTCTCGCTACTTTACAGGAGATCGTGAAAAATTCAATGAGTACACACCATTCAAAGATGGAAAAGTCAATTTCGGTGGAGGAGCTCAAGGTAAAGTAATTGGCAAAGGTACGTTGAATGTATCGGGTTTGCCTCAGCTTCATAATGTCCTACATGTTGAACGACTTAAGGAAAATCTGATAAGCATAAGTCAATTGTGTGATGATGACTTATTTGTTAAATTCGACAAGTCCATTTGTGAAGTCTTTGATAATAAAAATGTGTGCATTTTAACTGGTATTCGATCCTCTGATAATTGCTACAAAGTTGATAGCACTGTGTCATGTTTTTCCACTAAAATGGATGAGACTACTATCTGGCACCAAAAGCTTGGTCATGCCAGTAAAAGAAAAATCAGAGATTTAATCAATTTTGGGGCTGCAAAAGATTTGCCCAAACTGGACTTGAAGAATTTAAATGTGTGTGGGTCATGTCAAAAAGGGAAACAAACCAAGTCGAGTCATAACAAGGTTCAAAACACGTTTAGATGTCTTGAATTGATTCACACTGACCTAATGGGTCCTATAGAGGTGGAAAGCATGTCTTGAAAGAAATACTGTTTTGTGTGTGTGGACGATTTTTCTATATATACTTGGGTAATCTTTTTAATGGAAAAATCCAACACCATTGATGAATTCAAAATTTGGTACAAAAGGGTCAAAAACTTATATGGTTTAAAAGTCATTAGAGTCAAATCAGATCATGGTACCGAATTTGAAAATGCCACTTTTTCAGCTTTTTGCGATTCAAAGGGGATTACTCATGAGTTCTCAGCCCCCAAAACCCCTCAACAAAATGGGGTAGCAGAAAGGAAAAATCGCACATTACAAGAAATGGCTAGAGTGATGTTAAGCTCAAAAAATCTGTCCAAGAAATTTTTGGGCAGAAGCTGTGAACACAGCATGTCATGTGGGGAATCGTGTCTTTCTAAGAATTGGAAGTACCATGACTCCCTATGAGATCCTACTTGGAAAGAAACCCACAGTAAAATACTTTCATGTTTTTGGGTGTATTTGTTACATTTTGAAAGACCATGAGTATCTCTCTAAGTTCGACTCTAAAAGTGACAAAGCCATTTTCATTGGTTACTCAACAAATAGTAGGGCATTTAGAATTTATAATCTCAAAACTAAAACTGTCATGGAATCCATAAAATGTTGTTTTTGATGATGCTACTGATCTTAATGTCAAAATGGTTGAGGATGATATTACAGGTTGTACTTGGGAGCCAGAACCAGTTAATGACGAATCTGAACTAGCTGAGGTGAATAAAAATGCAGAAATGCCTACTGTGCAAGCAGTTGTACAACCAGTTGTTCACACAACTGACAACACAAGTGGTCAAACAGCTGATGACCAAGGTTCAGATTCTGAAACTGATGAAGAATATCTAAGCATAGAAAGGGACATACCTTCCAGAATATAGGGAAATCATCCCACATCCCAGGTCATAGGGGAAGTGGATGAAGGCATGAAAACACGAGGAAAAAGGGTAAATTACCGTGACCATGCAGGTTTGTTAAGTGTACAATATGTGTACACTCAGGTAAGGTCTTGTTGTTTTGTTGCTAATTATGAGCCAAAGAATGTCATGGAAGCCTTGAAAGATGAAAATTGGATTAATGCCACGCAAGAGGAATTAATCCAGTTTGAGAAAAATGACGTTTAGTTCTTAGTTCCTAGGCCTTCTCACGTCAATGTGATTGAGACCAAATGGATATTTAAGAATAAATATGATGAATAAGACAATATAGTAAGGAACAAAGCATTTTTGGTGGCTCAGGGCTACACTCAAATGGAAGGGGTAGACTTTGATGAAACATTTGACCCCGTAGCCCGCATTGAGTCTATCAGATTGTTGCTAGCTATTGCATGCTACTTAAAAATCACTCTACATCAGATGGATGTCAAGAGTGCATTCCTAAATGGTGTTTTGAATGAGGAAGCCTTTGTTGAGCAACCTAAAGGGTTTGAGGAGCCCTCTAAACCAAATCATGTGTATAAGTTGAAAAAGGCGCTATATGGTCTTAAACAAGCCCCACGAGCTTGGTATGGTAGACTAACTGAGCACCTAATTAAACTTGGTTTTAAAATAGGAAAGGTTGATAAGACTTTGTTTGTTTTGAAAACTAAAAAGGGGATGCTTGTTGCTCAAATTTATGTGGATGACATTGTTTTTGGTGCTACTACTAATGACTTACTTTGAATGTTTGTTAAAAGTATGAGATTCACATTCGAAATGAGCATGGTTGGGAAACTGAAATTCTTTCTTGGCCTTCAAATTACTCAAACTAAAGAAGGAATGTCAGTTTCACAATCCAAGTATGCTAAAAATTTGGTAAAGAAATTTGGGCTTGAAAATGCCTCACACCTGAAAACTCCTATGGGATCATCCCAAAAGCTTTGTAAAGATGAAGAGGGTGAAAGTATTGATCACACCCTCTACAGAAGTATGATAGGGAGCTTGTTGTACCTTACAGCTAGCAGACCTGACATAATGTTCAGTGTGTGTATTTGTGCTAGGTATCAAGCTGACCCCAAAGTATCCCACTTGAAAGCTGTGAAACGTATTATAAGATATGTTGGGGGTACCACTCACTTGGGGTTAAGCTACACAAGAGATACCAACACAAACTTAGTGGGATTTAGTGATTCTGACTGGGCTGGAAATATGGATGATAGGAAGAGCACCACTGGAGGGTGTTTCTATTTAGGGAATAATCTTGTGTCTTGGTTTAGTAAGAAACAAAACTGTGTTTCTTTGTCTACTGCTGAATCAGAATATGTGACAGTAGGTTGTTGTACCCAATTGTTGTGGATGAACCAAATGATAAAGGATTTTGGATTGAAAAGTGAAACCCTAACTGTATTTTGTGATAACATGAGTGCCAAGGATATATATTGCTAAGAATACTGTTCAACACTCCCGTACAAAGCACATAGATATTAGGCACCACCTTATAAAAGATCTTGTTGAACAAAGAATTATTACTCTTGAACAAGTTGGAACAACATATCTACTTGATGATATATTTACCAAGGCTTTGGATTTTGAGAGATTTTCTTTCCTTAAGAATTCTCTCGGATAGTGTGATCACAGGTGACTGCACAACTGTGCAGACTACTGTCTGCATCTCTGTATAATTGTATATTACAGAAAACACTGAAAAAAAGAGGGTAGTCATAATTCCTGCATCCATTCATTGCACGATTATTTCTTGTGATCACTTGATTATTTTTCTATATTGGCAGTACTTGACTCTTGAAAGTGAGACCCCTCCTAACTTGGTGATAAAAATCCCTTGTTAAAATTCTCTTTTGTTATCTATCATGGAGTGGGTGTCTAATCTAAGGTCACTGAGAAAAACAAGCTGCCTCCATTTATTTTGAAGCTTCCACTCATGTGCTCAATGCCAATGACTTATTGTTGCATCACTTGGGATAAAAATTTGGGCAAGCACTATGGTGTGAGGGTGAATAGCTCCTTCTCAGTGACTGATTCAATGCCTAAAATGGAGACATTCTAGAGGCTAAATGATTGAGGGTTATTACATCGATTTCTTTTTGTTTAAGTTATGTCAATATGTAATCTAATCATACCATGTTACAATTTATTGAGATTAAAATCTTCACTGTGTGCATGGTTCCTTATTCTAGACATATTTAAAACTAGGTCATTCGAAATTCTTGGTAAATATATGATCAAATTTTTGTCTGTTACTTATGTTTCTTGACCTAATACTTCTACTGTGTTCAATGATAATCTTATGCCGAGGTGTTTGAGATGTTCTAGTTGTCAAAGGAGACGGTATGAGAGGTTGAATCAATCAAGGAAAGGTTCCATTTTTAACTAAGGAAAGCAAATCACAAAATATGGTAAGATGTTCAAATTTTCGATCTCTAATCCATTTTATTTTTGGAATATCAAAAGGGCAACCAACTCCAACCATCACACGGTTTACTTCTCCTTCTCCTTCTTGTATTCTATTTCCAAGGTTTGTAATCATTGTTTCTCATTAATTGTTGTGCTTTAAAGATCGTTCAAACAAGTCTAAACACTCATATCCTCACAACTTTTCTCTCTCTCTCTCTCTCTCTTCTGATTCTCTCTTTACCCAGATTTCTCTCTCTATCAAACTGTTTCAGAAAACCCCCAATGGCGTCCTCATCTTCTGCTCCGGCGAAATCTCGGCTCAATGCCACCATTGCTGACCTCGTCAACGAGCCTCAATCCATCCGTCCGATCGACGTAGACTCCCTGGGTCAACAATCTACGGCCATTGATGTAGAAAATCAAGCAATTCTCACTGCAGTTCAAGCCGCCCATTTCCCCCTTTGCCTGGCACTCGAAGGTCACACCGGTTGATAGATTCAGGCAAGTCGGCAATTTTCCAAAGACCAAAGGCTGTTGCTGGGCGAAAGAAGAGCCCTAAAACCTCCACTCTCAAAACTGGCAATATCACCAGTGCAAGGCAAAAACTGGTGCTACAAGATTCCTCTGATGAGGATGATTTTCCTGAAGAATCGTCCTATCTAATGGGTTAAATGAAGACGATCAACCAATCATAACGCTGATCAAACGGAATCCTCAATGGAAAAACCAAATTTTGGTTAGGGTTCAGGCCGAAACGCCGGCTAGGGTTCAAAATATCCTATGACTAGTGTTCAGGGGGAGAGCTGTTTGAAGAGGAAAACAAGAAGCTCAACAAGGGCTGAAGCTGCTTTTGTTATGGCTGAGGAAGGGTCGTCGTCACAATCTGATGACTCCAGTGATTCTAACGCATCCTTTGATTCCGAGGACACGGTAAGTGATTCTGATTTTTGCAGCCACAAAAAGTCCAGACGTGCCTCTCCTGAGCAACCAAAGGCACAGGCAGTTGTGCGCACAACTTTCCATGCAACTACTCACGCAAGCAGTAGTTCTGTTTCCAAGTCTTCATCTCGTAATCGTAAGTCTTCTGTTCGAATCCCTTCTTCCCCTTACAACCTGAATGCTAAACACTCAACTGTGTTCTTCTCTTCTGAGGCTGAGGACCGTTTTTCAATAAATTTTCATCTGGGATTTATTGTTGAAAAGAAAAGGGAATCTGGTATTTTTGAAAAACTTGGGATGTCTGCTTTTTTCTCTGAGCGGTTTCTTGATAAATCTCTGGACTTCCCAATTCCCTACTCAAGATCTTTGGTTCTTGAATTTATGCAAATTTGAGCCGTGACATTGGGCTTGAAAGATCCCCAAACTTTGGGAGGGTGTTCGTAAGGGATACTATTGTGGAGTTTACCCCTGCTAGGATAAATGAGTTTCTTGGGACTCCTGATAATTCTCTTGACTCCCTACCCACAGACTATGATAAAGCCGTGAGAAATGTAACTGGGGGAAAGGTTCCAAAGTGGGTAGCTGGGTTCAGGACAACTTTTCTGTCCAAAACTTTTGTTTTTCTGCACCATGTCATGAGAACCAACTGGGTGCCTACCCCCAATTCCTCCTCAGTCACAAAAGACCAAATCCTTCTGCTGTTCAGAATTGGGGAAAATAAGTTTAATCTTGGCCAAGTAATTTTTGATACCATCCCGAGCTTTGCCGAGACCACAAACACCACCTATGCATATCCTCACCCAAGCCTAATCCATGCCATATTAAAAGACCAAGGGATTGAGGATGTTCCCGGTGAGAATTTATCCATTATTGCTAAATCATTTAAGGTCCCAAAAACCATGAATGATATGTCCAGAATTGATGATCTGGCCAAATTTGGTGTTGTCCCCCACCCTCAGCTTCTGTGCAACCAACTGCTCCACCAGTTGTGCACACAACTGTGCGTACATCAGCTGCACCCTCAGACTCAAATGCATCCATGCTCAGATTGCTCTGTTCAAAGCCCAGATCACATCTCACAATGCTGAGATTGATGCCAAGAAGATTCTGATCGTTGGGTTGGAAAAGAGTATTGCTGATTTAGAAGGTGTGCTTTCTAGTTCAGCTCAAAAAGGGGGAGATATATCTACTGCAGGGGGAGCTACAACAGCTACAAGGAATGATGAAGATGACTTGATGCTTGACATTAAAGAGGATGTTGATGATGCTGTTAATTCAGCAGCCAACACGAAATTTGAGACAGATACTTTGGGTGAAGACATTTATGGAGATATTTGAAAACATTAGTTTTATTTTGGTCTGTAATAACTTTAAATTCTGAATTCCTAGTAGCTAAATATTTAGTAATGTTTAAGTTTTTAGACTTGACAATTTGTTTTGCAGGTTTTTGATCAGAACCACAAAGGTAGGGGGAGATTGAAGTAGTATGAAAATACTCCTAGTTATTTTTGAATATCTTTGTGATTCTGATATTTAAATTAGTGTATACATAGTACATAAATAGATTAGGATTAATTGTGAATATGTGTTGACTAACAATTAACGGTCTATATTTTTTAGTTAGCGTTTGTTTTATTCAGGTAACATCTCAAGGAAGGAAAGCTTGTGGAGATAAGGAATGAAGCCTTGATTTTTGGATTACATGGAGATAATTGACTCCTTGTCAAACAAGGAGTCAATCGCTTATAAAAAGAAGTCTACGCCTTCTTCTTTCTACACGGATTTTCTGAGAGTTTACACCGAGCATCTTGAGCGAGAATTCCTTGAGAGTTTTGTGCTTGTATCTTGAAAAACAGAAATCGTTTCTTCAAGGTTGTTTCATGTTTTCTTAAGTTCTTAGTGTAGAACTTCGTTTGATCTTTCGTTGTTTATTCCTCTTTTCATTGTATTCGTTTGTTCTACAATCTTGTTATTTAAACAAGGTTGTTGTTTTATGAAAAGAATCTCAGCAAGAATTTCTTGCTGAAGTTTTAATTCCGCTGCATTTATATTCTGTTACTTTAGTTAATTTCTGGAAATAATTTGTTAAGTAAGTTGTGCTGACACTTGTGTGCACAACTGTACACACAAGTCTGTGCACATCTGTGGACAATCCTAGCTACAAGTCTTTCAGAGTTGTTTTACACTTTTACTCCTGTTTTGTATTAAATCAACGAAAGACTTCTGCATATCTGTATTTAATATATTTAGAGGCTTCTGCTTGAATTTAACGCTATTTTTGACTACTTTAATCTGGTTTCTGAAAAAAGATTATTCCTTATTTGTAACTATGGCTGAGATTCTATTAATTAAGTGTCACTAAAGAACATACTTTAAATGTGGTCTGATTTGATTACATTGCATTGTGGACGGAAACTGTAGTTCTATTGTGGTTGTTTTGTTCCTAAGCTTTTCTAAAAGATGGATATCAAACTTTCGATAAGAATGTTTTGAAGATTGGGGAGAGGAATCTTAATTATGTTTTGAGAGTATTTAAAGATAAAAAATAAATATGGCAGGAGGATATGAAAAACTAAACAACCATTAACTCATTTCGTGGGAGTGTGAACTTAACAAAAACAATCGAGAACTTAAATAAAAACAATTGTGAATTTAACAAATATTTTAAATAATCTTATAAAATTGCTAAAATATGGGAAATAAAAGACTAAAAAAACTGTGAACTTAACAAATATGTCAAATAATTTCATAAAATTGCAAAAATAGTGGTCATAAAGATAAAAAAACAAATGTAAAGTTAACCAAAAATATCTGTGAACTTAACCAAAACAACTGTGAACTTAACAAACATATCAAATAATCTTATAAAAAAGCAAAAATAGAGGCATAAAATACTAAAAACAATTGTGAACTTAGCTAAAACAACTGTGAATTAAGTAAAATAGAACACATTTTCATGCAAAAAATATGAACTTAGCTAAATCAATTGTGAACTTCTCTTAGGCCTCATTTGTTTTTCATTTTCAGCTCTTATTCAAATCTTAATGGGTGGGTGCATCAGACATAATGCAAAACACAGTGTTTTTTTTTCTCCATTCAGATCTTAATGCCTCTTATTTTTCACTTAATTTTCAGATGTAAAACTATCACTTATTTGACTCTTAATTGATTTTTTTTTCATATACTCCCTCCGTCCCAATAAAAGCTTCACTAATTACCCAAAAGGGCGTCCCGTTAGAAGCTTCACCTTTCCTTTTTTGGCAAAGAATCTTTACTATTTTCTCCACTCATTCTCTCTCCTACATTATTTTAATACTCACAACACCATTATAATTTACTATTCCCTCCACTAATTCTCTCTCCTATTTTCAAATTACACTCACAACATTTTTTTTCCCTCCCATTTCCATAATTTGCGTGCCCACCCAAAAGGGTGAAGCACTTATTGGGACGGAGGGAGTATATCTCTTCCATAAACTCGTAATTTCAAAAATACCCGACCCAAACACTAGATCAATAATCATCCATCTCATCTCTCTACTCCATTAATGTCGTAACATTAATTTCAGATGTGAATTTAGATGAATATTCAAACAGTTTAAGTAATTCAGAAATCAGTTTTCAGACGCTACCTCTTATCATTTCAGCCAAATTCAGACTTTAAATCAGATTTCAGCACTTAACACTTAAAAAAATCAAATTCCACCTTAGTTGTTCTTTGAACAAATGTGAAAAACAACTGTGAACTTGGAACAACTGTGAACTTCTTAAATTTGATTCAAATTATATATTGATGATACTAGTTTGATTCGCGTTGAACATACGAAAACAACGGTGCTCTCAGATTTTTTTTTTTGACTTCTGAATTTTAATATATTTCATTTTAAAGTTTTGAGGGGAAAAAAACGAGAGAGGAGAGAGAGGGTGTGACAGGCTGTCCATTTATAAAGGGAGCACCTGGTGTTTGTTTCCGAAAATATGTAAATTAGGTAGTCAATTTTGTTATTATGAGAGACGATTCGGTAACTGCCCTTTTTTTTTTATCCGAACCAAATCAAACATTCATGGAAAACGAAACCAGGCCGTATAGTTTGGTGCAGTTTTATCCCAACGGTAGTCTGAACCGAGCCCCTTATATATTAAAAAAGAACCCAAATATATATTTAATAAATAATTTATAAGACAACAATTAACATAAATGTATAATGAAAGGAAACAGATTAAGGAGAACAAATGGGAAAACCACTATGAGATGGCTTTGCCTTTATTTTTTTACACACGTACACTTGAAACCAATATGGCTATAGCTAATATGTTAACATTGCTAAATGAATGCAACAATACTAGTACATATTTTCACAAGCAACTAGCTCTTTCTTAGGCGTAGCTGCACATTCCGTAGACACACACATTCCCTTTCTTGCACCTATTGTTGCAACCCCCACAATGCCTCTTGTTTGATCTCGGGTTCACACATTCCCCTTTACAACAAATTTCCGCGTACTTGCATTTACGCCCACACGAGCCACAGTTGAGCCGGTCCGTCGTAACATTAACACATTTTTTTCTACAGCAGTCTGGGCCCTGGCTACCCTTATTGTGACATACTCTAGGGTACTTATCGCATGTCATTGTGACTCGTGGTCTTTTCTTTTGGGCAAGAAAGCGGCTAACACCTCTAAGTGATGATGTTGGTTCTTTACTTTCGGGTGAAGAACCAACATTATAGGAAGTGTCCTCGTTTTCGAAGTATGTTTCTTCTTCAGCAACACCGGTTTCTGTTTCTGGTGTTGCTGATAAAGTAATAGCCAATGCCATAAGCATGGCTGTTACGACAAAGAATTTTAGGGTATTCATGTTCATGTGTGTGTGTGTGTGTGAGAGAGAGAGAGAGAGAGAGAGAGAGAGTCAATGGAGAGAATGAATTGTGATAGGAGTTGATGGAGTACGAGGTTGATGAAAGGGGTATTTATAGGGAAATTTTACAAAGGAGTTTGTATGCTGTTATATGAGGTATAACTTAATTAAGTGTAGTGGGGTGGTCTTATTCAAGGCCTAATGTGTATACTAATTCTATGTGTACAAGGCAAAGTTAGGTTCTTTGTATTCTATACTCCAAATGAGGTATTATTTGTGTTTTCTCATCAAAGATATTTTCTTGGCATTTTCTTTTTTGCATAATTTTATCATCTATATCTATATTAATTGAGTAATTTGAATGCTTTTAAACATAGCAAGCTCTCCGTTTCCCAAATGATTTTTTTTTTTTTTTAATATATTTGTAATTTGCTTATATATATATATATATATATATATATATGTATGTATATATATATGTATATATATATATGTATATATATATGTATATATATATATATGTATATATATATGTATGTATGTATATATGTATATATATATATATATATATATATATATATATATATATATGTATGTATATATGTATGTATGTATGTATGTATGTATATATGTATATATGTATGTATATATGTATATATATATGTGTATATATATGTATATATATATATATATATATATATATATATATATATATATATATATATATATATATATATATATATATATATATATATATATATGCAAATGAAGGTGAAGGTTCATTTTATGAGAAGTTGCTAAACTCTCATTTAATTATGGAGGGAGGTAGTACTTGTTAGTATATATATAGTGACCATAACTTATTATTATAATTAAAATATATAATAATCAACAAAAGTGAATTTTGTGACTGATTAGAAAAAAAAACACTCATATTAGGAAATTTTTGATGGATGGAGTAAAAAGAAAGAAAAACATAAATTGAGTATTTATTTGTGGATAAAGAGGATATTAAATTTTATTTTCAATGTTAATACTTAATGTCACATTCATTCTACTAAAGTCCATATGTCCATGAATAAATGCAACATTCGACCTATCAATATTTTTAAAGAGCGCATTTTACTAATTTGTACTATTTTTTTTTTTTTAAAAAAACATAATAGTTTGTTCACGGACTTAGCAATTGTTGGAGACATAGCTTCGTACGTAGTAGTTGTTTTTTTTCTTTTCAAATTACAACAGAGGAGGGGGATTCGAACTCGGGATCGCCCGAACCTTAGAAGAATACATTCGTATAATCGCATATTAATAAGTGATACTCCCCCAACCTTTAAATGATGGTGATCATTTCATTATTGAAATACAAGTACATAAGAAAAATGCTGATCTTTAAATAATTTATTAGCAAATACAGAGTATACAAAAAATATCTCGACCCCTTATCAAAAATTTCTGACTTTGCCGTTGTTCCTATAATATTATAATTTATAAGTGTGAATTAAAACATGATAATTCAGGGTGAAGGTTAGTAACTTCTTCAAATATCACACATTCATTTATTTAAAGATGAATATTTTTGAAAATCGGACACTCATTAACGGAATGAGTATATATATTAAAGATAATTTAATATATAGTATATATTTTCTTAAAAACTAATATATTTTTTTCAAAAAATATTTTTATGGACTTATTTTTAGGAATAGGAAAAAAAATAGTAAGTCAATACTTAATTCCTTGTCGATTTTAGTTGCCTAATTTTATTGGAAAAAAAAAGACCTTATACAAATTTCAAATTTTAAGGGAACCATATTACCTAATCGTTAGTCCAGCTAATTAAGTTACAGATCAGATAAGTTCGTTAAATACCATTACTCGGATATCAAGTCGTGTAATTTTCTTCATAGGCCAAAAAACCGTTATAGTAGCACTTCGGTGCTAGACATTTGTCAATACTTTGACTTATCTTAGGGATTTAATTTGTTAACCACATGTTTAATTATAAAATTTTGACTTTAATGATGATACATCTAACAAAGCCTCCACATTTGCTGTTCATTTTTGCTCCCATTTTTCCCACAAACAAGCCATGTAGGCATTAGGTTTGATGATGCAGGAAACGTTTCAGATCAGACTTAGTCTAGCAGTTAGGTTGATCTTCTGCCAATGTGATCTAAAACCACGAACACACGATTAGCCGGGTTGGCCTCCGGCTAAGACCCTCCGGCGTGATGATGAGATAACGTGTATTATGCTTATCAACTGAATTAAATAGCGTAATACTCAAATAGCAAATAAGACATTACCTTTTAACGTTAGAAGTTGTTAGGTATTTATAGTGTTGATGCAGGATCGTGTTGAATCTCTAAAATCACGGAAATTATGCTGGTGTAACTAACTCCGAGAAAGTAGGAGGCGGTTACAAATAACGACGTGGGTTGGTGCACATGTTGGTAGGTCGAGGTCGTTTGACTGGTCAAGGGCAACCTGACTTTGTAACTTGGTTTGTTATGAATTGTACAAGTATGTGATTGTATGTCGGACGAAGCCCGATCGGGACCAATGATGGTCGGAGAATGAGCTAGGTCGACTGATCTATGATAGGCCGTTGGTGTTGTAGTGATTGGACCGGCCCATTCGATAATATAGTCTCAATAATGTATAAAAGATTGGGCTTTACTCGTTGGGCTTGACCAGTCACTTTTATTCCGTTCAGTGGCCCCCAACTTTCTGAGTTGACTTTGCCGACCAGGAAGTTATGAAAAAATTGTGGAGGCTTACATAGCTCGTTGTTGGATGGTCGACCGAGTTGACGTCGCTTGATCTCGACCATTGACTTTTTTTACGGTTGGATGCTTTAAGGCGCCGTAATTCTGTAATGATTATATGATTCTGGCGATTGGACATCCGTCTTGGGAACCGTTGCTGGCATTAACTGACGGAGTTAACAGTTATGTCCTCTACCCTTTCCAATTATGGAAGGGATTCGGAAACATATAAAAAGGGAAATCCTTTTCCTTTCAGAACTTTACAAACCCCAAAATCTCCAAATCTTCAAATAGCAAGAACAAAGGCAAAGGCTACTGATTTTCTGGCGTAATCGAGCATTCCATTTCGTCTTCGAGTTCTCTCTCCTTCGAATTAACCAAGGTACCCTTCGATTTCTCTGTATTTAGGTTTAATTTCAAGATTTTCCCTTGATTCCCCCATGGCTAGGACCTTTGGTTGCGAGTTAGGTGTTAGATATGGGTACAACTCCAATAACCTTAGGGTTTACAAACGTCTAGAGGGTCCATGGAAGGAGATGGTTAGAGAGGAGTGTATCACCATCTTAAATAGGTGGGGTTTATTTTATAGGGAGTTAGGGTTTCCAGGGAGAAATCATGGGAGATTTGGAGGTGGATGATCCACGGATTGTCCGCTTCCGTCTTTTCAATAAACTGATCGACCACCTTATCATATTATATATCAAGTCCAACAGACCCCCTTTTACTATAGAAAGATTATAATTCCCAGGGGAATCTAGGTCGCCCTTAGGTAGCTCGGAACATACTTCGACTAGGACTGATTCCCTTGTTTATGTGTCTTCTGTAGATATGGCAGATCAACAACGACCTACAACTTCTACCTCGTCGAGCTCTTCCTATGTCAATATTATGGATGCCTTCTACTCGACGGTCGTTCCAGGACGTAATAAGAGAGGATATGTGGCCCCCAGGCCAGTAGTTGGTAGGAAGAACGCTGAATCGAGGATCAAGATCCTGTATGACTTATTCGAGGTCTCCAGAGAGGATTTCCTTCTAACCCACCATACTGAGAAGCAAAGGAAGTCCCAATCTTGGATGCATTGGGCCCTGAATCCATCCAAGGTAGCCTTCTACTATTGCCAGTTCAAGGCCGGGCTATGCCTCCCCCTTGACCCGTTCATTTTTGAATTCTTGGAGTGCTTGGCCGTTGTCCCCACGCAACTAGGAGCCAACATCGTTAGGGTGCTAGTTTGCTTTGCTATGGTCTGCACATATTTAGGAGATTCTTCAAGGTAGTGGTCAGTGACAAAACTCTTGGGATAAACACCCCGGCCAAGGCTAAGGCCCCTAAGCTGTTCGTTAACTTGCCTGACAAAGTATTTGGGTGAAACTCCCATTTGATTTTGGTTGAGAGTAGAAATGGTTGGAATTCCCTTTACCTGAAGTTGATACATGTCCAATGAAGGAGGAGGACTATTGGGTCCCTAAGTGGAGTGAGGAGCTCGCTCGCAGGTTGGTACTGGTACCCCGGAGGAGTACCGTTAGCTGGTCCAACTTAGGATCAGATAAGGATTAATTCATTCAGGCTGGCATGATGCTGGGAGGTGATGGAGAGATAGCCGCTCTATTGCCAATAGTTCGCAGTCTTAGGTATCTCGACTAGGTTATCCATGAAAGGAAAAGATTTGAGTCTCAGTGTCACTACTGTAAGAAAACGACCAACCACTGCAGACTTATCCTTCACTATGGCGGTTAAGTGTTTACTCGCTTTTTTCCTCTTGACTTGTAAATTTTTGCTCGCATACTTCTTTTGCTAACTATTTTCTCTTTGATCGTGTAGTTCTTACTCCCGACCAAGAAGCGAACATGGACCGCATTGTTAGTGTGAATGACGAAGGAAGAGTAGGAAGGCCCATGGAGCTGCTAATGCTCGAGCAAGCAGAGAGAAAGAGGCCACTGATAGAAACACGCTGCTTCCCAAGGTGGGTGTGGGGATGGTCCCCATAGATGGGTCCGAGTCACTGGAACCCATAGAGAATGCCCCATAGATGGGTCCGAGTCACTGGAACCCATAGAGAATGCCCCCAAGGTGATGACGGAGCTGGCACTTCATAAGCAGTGGCCTCTACCTTCAGCCAACCTCCACCTTTGGCTCCCCATCCCAGAAGCACTGATGACGTGCAAGCCTTGGTGGAGAGGCTGAGCGAGGTTCCTCCCTTTACGGGGGTTAATAGTTTGAGCCGCCACTACCCGACCTGGGATTGGGGCAGGTCATTGCGAGGAGGGCGGTAGACAGGGATCTGTTGGCCCAGCTTGCTGAGAAAGGACTGAATCCTTAGGAATTCAGTGACAGGTCGGGCCTGATTCATTCCGAGGTAACCCTTGTACTTTAAAATTCTTTTTCCTTCTGTTTAGTTGTCATACTTTTTTGGTCGCTGTCTTTCTGAACTGACCCCTTTCCTTTTATTGTGTGGTCCCTTGCCCTCATCGAGCAAGTAAAGAGCAGCTGGAGAGCTGATATAGAGAAGGAGAATATTGCCTCCGCTAAGTATGCCAGGAAAGCTAGTGAGGCTGCCGAGTTGAGAGAAAAGCTGGTGGACGCTAACTCCGGCTACGAAGCTCTTCAAGCCGTTCATGCTGATGCTATGAAGGAGAGAGATCAGGCCTTGGTTGACCTGACGACAACAAAGGAGTGTCTTTCTCCTCTTCAAGAATAGGTGAGCCTGTTGGAGGGGGAGGCAGCTGCAGCCAAGCTTGAGAAAACCCAACTGGAGGAGAGAGAATGGGGAGCTGACCAAGATGTTCTGAGAGCGCAACGCTCGTATGATCCAAATTTTGGACGATCAAAAAGATGCTCGGCTTAAGTGGGAAGACGAGGCCCAGGCAAGGGAGAAGGCGGCGGTGGAGGCCTTCAAGCGTAGTGATGAGTGCTACATTATCATAGTCTCCCGAGCCAATGCTTTCGATGATGTTGGGCGCCAACACATGGCTCGTCGGGCAATTGTAGATCCTTCAGTTAACCTGACTGTAGAGAACTTAGCTGAATGGGCCTCTGAAGAATAGTATGACGAGCAAGCCTGTGGCGGTCATTCCCTTGTGCCTTTTAACGACAATGATTTGGCCCTCATTGCTCAACAGGATGTATAAGATGGGCTTAAGCCTTGGGTCGCACCTCCCATCGAACAAAGGAACTTTAATGTGATCCTCAAGGAGCTGGAGGAAGCGGAAGAAATGGATGAAGACAATGAGGTCACCCAAGACCAAGTCTTTGAGGAGGCCGAGCAAGGCGAGCAGCAGCAGCAGAAGCAGCCCAATGATAACCAAGATAGTTGATTCTCTTCTTTGATTCATCCTTGTAATGTACAAGTCTTAAAACAATCTTTATTTCTATTGTCTTTGTAATCCATGCCTTGGCCCGATTTGGGAGGCATTTTAACTTGTAACGTTGATTTGCACAAGTCCTAGCCCGCTTTTGGGGGACTTGATAGTTTTATGCTAGTTGATGTTGAATCATTTTGCCTGATCTATACATTTTTAATTTATTGTCGAACTAGCATAAGTAGGAGGTTGACCAAAGTGTTAGTCAGATCAGTTGGTCAATAACGAAGCTGACTGAGGTTTTGGTCAAGCTTATTTAAAGGAATGAGACTGACCTAAGTCTTCAGTCGAACCTGTTTAAGAACGAGGTTTACTTAAGACTTTGGTCGAGCCTGTTTGAGGAACGAGACTGACCTAAGTCTTCAGTCAAACCTGTATAAGAGAGAGGTTGACTTAAGACTTTGGTCGAGCCTGTTTGAGGAACGAGACTGACCTAAGTCTTTAGTCAAACCTGTTTAAGAACGAGGTTGACTTAAGACTTTTGTCGAGCCTGTTTGAGGAACAAGACTGACCCAAGCCTTCAGACGAACCTGTTTAAGAACGAGACTGACCAAAGCCTTCAGTCGAACCTGTTTAAGAATGAGGTTGACTTAAGACTTTGGTCGAGCCTGTTTGATATTTTGAGATCGACTAAGAGTCGAATTTGAGTTGAATAACACGCAAGTGTAACAACATTTGTGAGCAGAACTTTTATTTCATTGATGAAGTAGGTCGTTACATTGATGCTTAATCAGAAATAATATCTAGCTAAGTGGCTAGCATGCCAAGGATGTTTTAGCTCATCGCCATTTGGATGGCCAATCATATATGTCCCCTCCTTAATAATTCTAGTGACGATGTAGGGTCCTTCCCAGTTCGAAGATAACTTATTCTGTTCAACTTTCTTTCCCGTTACCTCGATCTTCCTTAGCACGTAGTCCCCTACATTGAACGACCTTTTATTCACCTTCTTGTCTTGATAGCCCTTGGTTTTCTGTTTGTAGTTACCATTCTAAGCTGAGCAGTCACCCGTTTCTCTTCTAGCAAGTCCAAGTCGAGCAACCTGTTGGAGTTATTCTGATTCTGATTAAATAAGGCCACCCTAGCTTTAGGAAGTCGTAGCTCTGCAGGTTCCATAACTTCTGACCCAAAAGTAAGGGCGAATGGGGTTTCCCCTATAAGCCCTCTAGTGGTTGTGCGGACGGCCTAAAGAGCGAGGGGAAGTTCATCCAACCATCTACCAGCTCTGCCAATGAGGCCCTTACTTACTGTTGACAAAATAAGTTTGTTTGCTGCTTCTGCCTGTCCATTACCTTGGAGATATGCGATCGATGACTTCCAATGTTTTACTCCCAATCTATTCATCTCCGTCTCAAAGGCTGTTGAAAATTGTAGCCCGTTTTGGAGATATGCGACCGACGACTTCCAATGTTTTACTCCCAATCTATTCATCTCCGTCTCAAAGGCTGTTGAAAATTGTAGCCCGTTTTGGAGATATACGACCGACGACTTCCAATGTTTTACTCCCAATCTATTCATCTCCGTCTCAAAGGCTGTTGAAAATTGTAGCCCGTTGTCTGATACGATTGAATGTGGCACCCCAAAGCGACACCAAATGTAGTGGTGGATGAAGTTGATGGCGTTTTCCTCAGTTATCTTGGATAAAGGTTTAGCCTCGATCCACTTGGTAAAATAATCTATAGCCACAATAACGTACTTACAATTTCCACGGGTGGGTGTGAAGGATCCGATCAAATCTACCCCCCACATGTCGAACAGCCAAGCAGCGACCACAAGAGTTTGTTCGGTTGTTGGGAGCTTTGGTAGGTCGGCATACCTTTGATACTTGTCACATTTTCTCACGAATTCACGAGCATCCTCCCTTAAGTGAGGCCAATAGTATCCCAATGTAAGTATTTTGTCTGCCAAAGTTCTGGCCCCCGGGTGTCCACCACATACCCCACTATGCACTTCGAGCAAGGGTTGAGGAACCTCCGTAGGATGAACACATCTTAGTAATGGTTTTACGAACGACCTTCTGAATAATGCATCCCCATATATGGCAAACCTTGGGGACTTCTTCTTAATCGTCCTTGCTCTTTGCTCGTCCGCTGGTAGCTTGCCTGTTTCGATGTAGGCCTTCATCTCGTCAATCCAACACTTAGATCCGTAGACCGAGTATAGAACCTGCACTCTTTCGTATGATGGATGCTCTAAGTATGAGACTGGTTCACCATGTTGCTCGTCTGATATGGCCAGTTTGGAAAGTAGGTCGGCCAATTCATTCTCTTCACGACCTACCCTTTGTATCTCCCAGAATTCTATGTTTTGGACCAGCTTCTTCACTAGCTCACAGTATTTGATCTGTACTGGGTTGATCACCTCGTATTCTCCCTTGACTTGGTTCACGATCAATTGTAAGTCATAATAGGCTATGAATTTTGTTGCCCCAAAACATTGGGCATATTCAATTGCTGCAATCAAGGCTTCATACTCAGCCTGGTTGTTGGAGGCTTGGAATTTGAACCTCAAAGCTTCCTCAAAGGCCTTTCCAGTTTCTGGTTCGATCAACACAATCCTAGCCCCACTGACATTCTTAGTAGCTGACCCATCAGAGTAAACCTTCCAGTAATCATCGGGTAAACTCAGCATACGTTGGCTCGATTGTTCCTTCCCCTTCGAGCTTTCCTTTGGGGTGCTCTTTGTATTATCTTCCTTGGTGAACGTAAGCTCGACCAAGAAGTCCACCAAAGGCTGAGCTTGCAAAGCTTTTCGAGGTCTGTGTGTCAAATTATGTTAATTAAATGGACCAATTGAGTAGTCAACCTGAACTTTCTGTCTTGTGCAATATCTTTCTCAATGGAGTGTTGGCCAGCACGACAATGTAGTGAGCTGAGAAGTATGCTCGTAATTTTCTGGCTGCATCTACCAAGGCATATGGCTGTAAACGAGCCGAGCCGAGCCGAGCAGAGCTTTGAAGTTTCAAGCTCGAGCTCGAATAAATGTTATCGAGCTCGAGTTTTTCTCGAGCTCGAGCTCGAGCCCAGTATGACCGTTAGAGCTCGGACCGACTCGAGTTTCGAGATTTTTGCAAGCTGTTCGCGAGCTTTTCGCGAGCTGCTCTAACTCGAGTAATAACGAGCCGAGCTCTAGCTTGGACTTATTTTTTGAAAAAAATTGAAACCAAATGAGCTTTTCGAGCTCTAATCGAACTCGAGCTTAAACGAACTCGAGCCTAAACGAGCCTTGATTTAAAAAATAATCATAATTCACTATATTTATTCGAGCTTTTAACGAGCTTAACAATTCGAGCTCGAGCCAAGTCGATCTCGGTCAGATCTCATCGAACATATGAGCCGAACTCGAGTTGGCTCGAAAAAAAAAATGAGCTTGAAAGTCGGTTCGAGCTCGAGCTCGAGTTCACCTCGAGCCCACTCGAACTCGAGCTTTTTATGAGCCGAGTCCGAGCCGACTCGTTTCATGTAACAGCCCTACCAAGGCATAGGCTACCTTCTCACCATTGAAATATCTTCCTTCCACGTCGGACAAAGCCTTACTCACATACTATACTGGCTTTTGAAGCCCATTTTCCTCTCTGACCAACACTGCTGCTACAACTCGATCTTCAGCTGATAGATAGACATACAAGCACTCTCCTTGTCCGGGTTACTTAGCAATGGGGGAGAGGCGAGGTACTTCTTGAGTTTTTGGAATGACGATGAACATTCGGTCGTCCACTCAAATTCTTTCGTCCCCCTCAATGTTTTGAAGAAGGGAGAGACCTTTCTGCTGACTTGGCTATGAAGCGACCCAAAGCTGCAACCCTTCCGTTCAATCGCTGCACTTCTTTGATGCACGTAGGCTCTTGCATTTCTACCAAAGCCTTTATTTTTTCTAGATTAGCTCCAATGCCCCTTTGTGACACCATGAACCCCAGAAACTTGCCGGCAGTTACCCCAAAGACACACTTGCTCGGATTAAGCTTCATGTCATTTGCTCGTAGATTGGCGAAATTTTCCCTTAGGTCGACCACATGACTTCCAGACTTGGTTTTGATGACCATGTTGTCGATGTAGCAATACACCCTCCAGCAGCTTGGAAGGCAGTCTTTTCTATGTCATCCTCATGCATCCTGATCTGATGGTACCCCGAGTAGGCATTGAGGAAACTGAGTGTGGCATGTCCAACTATCGAGTCAACCAACTAGTCAATTCGTGGGAGTGGGTAGCTGTCTTTTGGGCAAGCTACATTCAGGTCGGTGACTTCGACACACATCCTCCACTTTCCGTTGGCTTTCTTGACCATCACTACGTTCGCCAACTAAGTGGTGTAGGACGCCTCTTTTATTATACCTGCACTAAGGAGTTTATTTACCTCTTGTTTGATGGTCACCTCCTTGTCTGTAGCAAATATTTGTTGCTTTTGGATTTTGAACTTGATGGTGGGATTGACCTCCAAACGATGGACTGCGACCTCCTCTTTGATGCCCCTCATGTCTTCTACTCTCCAGGCAAAGACATTTGTGCTTTCTTTCAACAGGTCTACTATCTCCACTATTTCTTCTGGTGACAGTTGTCTCCCTATTCTGATTTGTTGGTCGGGGTAGGAGGGATTGGCCTCTATTTCTTCCAGCTCGTCAACAGGTTCCAATTTTGGGCCGTCTCTGAACTGTAGGGTCTCAATAATGATCTCTCTGACCCTTCTCCTTTACTCAGCTCCCAGGTGTGGAGCCTCAACTTCAATCATGTCATTTAGCTCGGCAGCTATTTCCCCGTTGGAGGCCCCCGAGTTTTGTTTGACTAGGAGGCATAGGTCGCCTATGATGATGATCTGGTCAACCAAAACGAAATCTGTTGCGATCCAAGTGTTTTCAGAGAGACGTGTCGGCTCAGTCATGACGTGGTCATGTGAGGAATAGGTCGTCTCTTCAACCCATCGGATCGTTGATAGTCTGGAGGTAGTGGTGACAGACTTGGAGAACTTCCAGCTCGCTTCCGGAGTATCAATTTCCAACTCCCTCTTTTTCTTGGACCATAGTACATGATCCAGGTACTCCCTAGCTGTGCTCAAAACGCACCCTATTCCTAGATTTGTGGGGAATTTGAACCTTTGGTGGGGGATTGAAGGCACCATCCCTAGAGAGACATGTCCAGGGATACCCAATATAGCATGGTAATCACTTATAACGTCAATTATTATAAATGTTACCTTGGTCACTGCCCTCAAAGGGTGCTGTCCAATGTCGACCTCCAGCTCGATCTGTCATTTGGCATCAACCCTGTGATTGGTGAATCCCTCCAGTCGACCTGCGTAAGGTGACAACCTAGCATCTGCCAGTCTCATGTCCAAGAAGGTTTTGTAGTAGAGAATATCTTTGCAGGCCCCCATGTCGACCAAGATTCTACTTGACGTGCAGCATCGATCAACCCCGGAATCACCAAAATTTGTTCCCTGGCAGTCATGCTGGTAGCCAACTCGTAGGGATAGAAACTGATCACTTCATCGTTAACACAGCTCCTAGGTGTCACATAGGGAGCTTCCTGTCAATGGAACCAAACTGATGATGCAGGAAACGTTCCAAATCAGCCTTAGTCCAACAGTTAGGTTGATCTCCAGCCAATGTGACCTGAAACCACGAACACACGACTAGCCGGGTTGGCCTCCGGCTAAGACCCTCTGGCGTAATGATGCGATAATGTGTATTAGGCTTATCAACTGAATTGAATAACGTAATACTCAAATAGCGAATAAGACATTACCTTTGTTTTTTGTTTTTGTTTTTTTTTTGCCAACAATTTGATCCCAAATAACTAATTCACTTTGCCCCTCGATTATTGCTTGAATAAGATTCTTAATACAAATATTCTTTTTATTACCCTGCAATTCAATTCATCCTGTCTGTTTGGTTTGTTTTTTGAATAGTGAGTAATTTGTATTTTTATTGATTTTTGAAATTGGTTTGTATTTAATTTTGTTGAAATATAAAATTTTGATTGAATTTTTATTAATTACGTGATTGATATTACGAAAAATCAATTTTTATCTATAACAAAATCTGATATATAAATTGAGATTCTTAGTTGTCTACCTAAGTAAAGAAGACTAGGAGAAGTAGTGGACTAACTGTGAGGCGTGAATCGTAAATTGAGATTATGGTGCAAATAAGGTTGGCTTGTGACTGATATATAAATTGAGATTCTTAGTTTAATTTTAATATAAATGCATTATTATTTTGTGTTTGAGCTAATTATGGGATAAAGTGATTATAAAATTTCAAATTCTTTTATCCAAATTGACTAGTTAGTTAATATTCAATTTGTAAAAAATTATTTTCCCTTTTTAACAATTTTATTCAGATCTTGTAATTTAAATTTGTTATATTTTAAATAAGAATTATGGGTATTATATGCGTAAAAAACTTTATGTTTTATATCAAAAAAAAATTAAATTTTGCAAAAAACAAAAATTGATTTGTAAGGCCCATTCAGTTAACTTCTTCCCGGACCAACAAAACGTTTGGGACGACCCTGTTTAGTAGTAACATGAATGTTCCTTATTATCCCCTTAAAAAAAAAAAAAAAAAAAAAAAAAAAAATGAATGTTCCTTATTTTTTTTTTAACGAGGAACAGAAATGTTCATTTTGGGGGTGCCAAGCAGGGTCAGTTTTGTGGAAAACGGGACACAGGCCAACTATTTTTGCTTTCCGCCGATTCTTTATGGTTTCTCCTTCCTACTATTCTAAGCTTTTAGGGCTAGTTTGATATCCCGTCAGAATTAACCTGTATTACTAATTACATTATTAATAATCCCCTAATTATTATTTTTATGAAATAATAATCTTGTATATGATGTTTGGTAGCACTAGTATTAAAATGAATTATTTATATCCTTATTCAAAATGTTATCTAACAACGGAAGAATATCTTTCTGATGACGCCAAGCTTTTCAGGGTCAGGAGCGGTTCGAGGATATCTGGCTAGGATATTTAAGTGGTTTGTTTGTACCTAGATCACAACACAAAGAAGCACCGTTAAGGTCAAAGTTGGATGTTACTCCAACTCAGGCCCTCGGGTGTGAGAGTAAGAATACTGAGATAATAAGGCTTTGAATACCTTGGAGTGTGTGTGTGTTTAGGGTTTAGAGTAATATGGCTTACTCACTTGTCTATGGAACTTACCTTGCCCAAGGGGGTAAAGGCCTTCTATTTATAGGCGATGCAATGGTGCTTGTTGAGGTAAGCAATGAGATCAGCCCTAGGGGGCACTTTGGTATTTGACCAGCTACACGTGTCCGCAGCTAATTGGCCCTGTCAGGGAGGGAACATTGACTGCAGAGGGGGCATGGCTGAAAGGGACATGAGCCGTGTAGCCGGCTTGGAGCATTAAATGGAATAGTAGGCGCCTGACTGAGCCGCATTGAATGCGTGATGGGGGAGCCGGCAAGTGGCCTGTCAGAGCCAGTAAGCTTAACTTGCTCAGTAAGGCTTGACATTAACCGGGAAGCAGGCATGTGCCCGCGGTCAACATTGTGGTCGCAGTCAAAGGTATATGACGCGAGCACGGTTGATGCGGGCACGCCTACGGCGGGCATGAGTCCCCGCGGACATTCACTCTGCGGGCACGGACCCAACGGTCACAGGTCGTGCGGGCACGAATATAGCGATCAGGATCCTTCCGGTCTTTGATAGGATTAATGCGGGGAGGGACGCGGTCTTGACCTCAAGGGCCTATCTGTCCGCGGTCTCCCCCCCAGCGGTCTAGGAACTGCCACGTCACTGGTCCCTTGGACCAGATCGAGCGCGGGCCCGATCCAGTAGATCCGGGCTCATTAATGGCCCCTAGCTCCGAGTGTGATTATTTATGGTCTGAGCAAGGAGGTACTAGAAGCTCGGTAGGATTGGATCGTCGTTTTGGCGAGCACCAGTGTTAGCGCTTTTTGTTGTTTGTTGCTTGGCCCCATGGGCCTATGGGAACGTTCGGGAGGCACCAGTGAGTGACACGTGGTCCCTTGATGGTGTGCCTCCCGGTTAACAGGTGGGCCCCTTGGCAGATGAAAAGACGGGTTAGTGGTACGTACAGGGGTACGTGTCGCTCATCCAAGGGGGGGCAATAAATGCAAAATTTATTTAATTTTCGAATTTTCAAACGTTGAAGACGGTTCAGGGTCCGAGGTTGGATTTGTGGGCTAATTAATACGGGTTAACGGGTTAACCCGTATAGGTAGGCCTTATAAATACCAAACCCTTAAACCTCAAACCCTTTTTACCATTTCCAAACCTTCAAAGAGCTTAGAGAGAGAGATTTTCTTGCTGCGAAATCCGTGCTAGTGTTTCTCCGAATCCAACCTTCAAGTTTTCCTTCATAAGTATTTGGGTGTTTTTCTTCTTCATCTCCTTCTATTTTTTTCTTTTCTGGGTTTTGAAAGATAACCACCCGTGAATTTGGACCCCGCCGTCCCATAGAACTAGGAGATGGAGCCACCCCGATATCTTTCTTTGTCTGTAAAAAGCCCGGGGGGATTTTTAGGAAGGTAGGCTTGGGGTGGCTTAGGCTATCCTTGCCAAGCTTTCGTATTTACGTGAGAAAGCGGATTGGGGGCCGTTCGTCCCACCGGTTGTGGGAGGGCAAGAGAAAATATATATATAACCGGGATGTCTTGGTGTTGGGGGATCACCGTAGGCTAAGAAACTTTGTAATGGGGGTTTTGTGCAGGTTTCCCCGCGAGAGAGATCAGGCTCTGAACGCCGTTGAACTAGTGAGGAGAGCGATTCGTGTCCCCGAACAAATAACTGATTGGGAGAAGTGTGAGCTAATGGACCCCCATCAAACCAATGCTCCGCGGCACCGGCACTGCACTGAATGACCCTCTAGATGTTACGCCCTTGAGGACTGTATTTCCCAATGTGGTGCCCGCGGCCCCTGGTGCCAACCCAATTGAACTGAGTAGTAGCGAGGAGCTGGAGCCTCTGAATTTCCAGGTGGCCGGAGGTGGGGGATATGAACCTGAGGTAACCTCTGCCCGCGGCGATGAAACCGGTCTCTTTGGCTCGACGAGCACGGAGACCGAGGAGGATGACCGCGAGGTCGAAGTTAGGAGGGCCGCGGGGACCTCCAAGAAGGCCGCGGAGACCATGAATGTTGTGGATGCCTTTTCTGACCCTGACTCTGAGGAGGAGGCAGAGGTGGCCCCTGCCCGGAATAAGGGTAAGAGGCCGGCTGCTGAGGTGAACCCTGGTCGTGGCCGCAGTAAGAAAACCAAGGAGGTGGCTACCCTCAACTGGGGGGAGGATATTTACGAAGTGTACAACATTGACCGTAAAGCTTTTCGTGTCCGCACCCTTGGACACGTACATTTGAAGGATAAAGACAAGCTGCGGCCAGAGACAGTAGCTGATGTCCGCGAGGACAATAGGGCCTTGGTTTTTTATGGTGCCCAATTTGAGAACGGCCTAAGATTGCCCCTGGACCCATTCTTCTACTTTTTTCTGGAGTTCAACGGCTGCCTCCCCATGAATCTGACTCCCAATACCATTAGGGCCATAGTTTCCTTCATAGCTGTCTGCAGATTCCTGGGCCATGAACCTACCCTGGCCGGGCTGTACGCCTATTATCAAAACCAGGTCAGCCGCAACATCCTGAGTCTGAAGGCTAGGAACTATTCAACCCGGACTTTCTCTAACCCTTCAAACAAGTTTGACCAATGGAACCAGAGGGATGTCTTGGTCATTGAGTCCAGGTTTGGCTGGCCTTTCCCCAAACCTTCAAGTCCAGTTCCGATGAAGGTGACCACTACCAGTTATCCGGACCCATCCTCTGCCGATGCAATGCGCTGTGCCATAGAGAGGCATCTGGCCCTTTACTTGGATAGCGGGGAGGAGCCCGTTTATGATGTGGGCACAATTGTAGTAGATGAGCCCCTATTGATCTACTCGGGGGTGGCTCCTCGCAGGGAGGGCGCCCCACATGCCCCCAGAGTAGCAATAGAGCCTTTGCCTCGTGACCCTGATTGGAGGGTGCACGAGCACTATCAATTTGAGGCTGACTGTAAGACCTGCATGCTCGGCGCTGAGTGCGATCCCCCCGAACTCATCGGTCTCAGATTTTTTTTTTAAAACTGTTTGCCAATTTATTTTGCTTTCGATTTTTTTTTTTGATTTGCCTTCTAACCATTTTCTTTTTCTCCAGAGTAGACCCCGAGGAGTATAACTTCTGATGGCCCCTTTAAGCACTGCTCAGATGAAAGCCAAGAACAAGCAGGCCAAGAGGGAGGCTGCTAACAAGAGGCAAACTGTTATGGGAGGGTCCCCGCCAAGGATAAACCGTGCCCGTGGTCAGTAGGAAGAGCGGGGAGCCTCTCTCTGCCCCCAAGGTCGTTCCTTCCACTGAGAATCTGCCTCCACCCCCCAGGGGTCCTCCTCCGGCCAACGCTCTCCGCGCAACCTCTCCCGGCCGCACAATTCCTTCTGGCCACCGAGGGGACTCTCGGAAGAGAAATGAGAGGGATGCGGACCCAACGCATAAGGAGAGGGCTTCCAAGGCCCAGAAGGTGGTGGAGACCCAATTTCGGGGCTCAAGCGCACTCTGCCGTTCCGCTTCCACTTTGCTCCCCCTACTGCGGGGACCATCTGCTCGGTGTCTTACCCAATCTCCTCCTTGGCTACCCGCGAGGAGGCATGGGAGAAAAGGAAGCAGGTGGGGGAAGTGCCCGCCATTACTGGGGTGGATTTATATGCCCGGTCCTCCCAGTGCTTTGTGGGCATTGGGGCGATCAACAAGCTTTTTGCCCCTGACTTCTACCACCATGTGGCTGAGAAGGAGAACCCATCAGCCTTGATGGGAGATATTGGGATTGCCCTTACTGAGGTAGGGACCTTTCTGCCGGTCTCTTCACTTAGCCTCTGATTTTCCACATAATTCTGACTTTCTTCCTCGCAGGTGGGCAACAAGGCCATGAGGCTGAGGGAGACTTGCGACAGCCTGTCCGTGGAGTTGGAGAACAACACTAAGGACTTGGCGAGCAAACTCCGCGAGCTGGAGCAGGCTCAGGAGAAGGTGGGGACCTTAAACTCCCTTCTTGATGAGAAGGAGAAAGCCCTATCCACAAAGGAGACCGATCTGAAAGGTTTTCAGGATAGGGTGACCGAGCTGGAGAAAAGCCTTGAAAAGGCGAAAGGTCAGCGGGATGAGCTCCGCGGGCACAAGAGCCAGCTCAAGCAAAGAAATAATGAGCTCGCGACCAGGCGGGCTGGCGAGGAGTCGGTCAAACTCCCTGGAGGCTAAGGCGGATGAGCTCTCCGAGAAACTGCTACCCCTTACGCAGTTTGAGTTGGAGAGGGAGAGGATGCTGGCAGAGGCCCGCAAAGAAGCTGTGGAGGAGTACAAAAACTCCGAGGATTTTAAGAACTGGTTGAATAACGAAAATCTGGCTCAGTATGAGGCCGGGGTCCGAACACAGATTCGGAACTTCGCGGCCACGGGCAAGTTTACCGTGCAGGAGTTGGCCTTGATTGGCTCGCTTGTTGCCACGGATGATGAATGCTTGCCCGGGCATGCGTTAGTTCCTCTGTCCGAGGACGAAGTAAAGGGCTTGGAGCTGTCCGCTGCGGCTTCTTTACCTCCCGTGGCAGAAGTGACGGCCCTTAGCCTGATCGCCGATCTGGATGAACTACGGTTTGGGGAGAACCCGATATCACTCGGGGAGGCCCTTGCTCGCGTTCTTCCTGATGGGCCTGCCATTGGAGATCTTTTTCCTCAGCGGGCAGCTCCTGCCCCGGTCTCTGCTGAGCCCACCTCTGATCCTGTCACAGAGGTTTTGATGACCCGTCTTCCTTCCCCTACTCCAACTGTTGAAGCGGGCACAGAAGGTGCGGCCAAAGAGAATGCTGATGCGGCCAAGGATCCAGCTCCAATAGTATAGGTTTTTTGTTTTTTCTTTTTGTAATAGACTAGGACCTCTTTGTAATAGTGTAGGAATTTTGTAATTATTTTTCCTTGGTAAATAGAAGCATTTTTCTGTAACTATTCTTTTTAATTACTTGTCTTGTAGGCTGTTTTGAGTGCTCGCAATTTTTGAAGTACCTTAATACTTGCATTCTTGCTCTTTCTCTAGCTTTTTTGACTTGTAATTAAACTTTATACTCTCCTTCTGCGGAAAAAAGCTTAGTAGGCCCTTTGCCCGCATTTTTGAGTTTTCCTAACTCTTTATTCAAAATCACTTGGATTTTTCGTGAGAGTCAGCCTTATTCATCTGTGATCGCTTTTGTTTGGCCTTGTGGCAAACTTTGGGGCCTTAACCCCCTTTGTCTGTTTGGCTTTGTAAAAACTCTTTTGATCACTGTCATCCGTTTACACGTATTCCCAGCCTTGCGAGCCGTGGTGTAAGTCAAAAGCAGCCAAGGCAAGCTACCTTCCTAGGGCATGCAGAGTGTGGCCGTGAAGCTACTTCCGCGCATGACGGTAGGTAGGAGCATATTTAGCATAGAGGCCCTTTAACTTACCGGCATCCGTATCCACTAACGGTGGTTCACGCTTTTGACCTTCTTTGTCAAAACCCCTTGGAGTTTTGTGTGAGGGTCTTACAGCGATACAGTAACGGGCTTATATGTAGGCCTTTGTCACATACATGTGATACGAGTAACTGGCCCTAACGAGGACTCACAGCCGTGCACCGAGCCAGGGACAAGGGCCTTGGCCTTTGTCCTCGCCGGCATCTATATCCCACTTATTCTTGGTAGTGTCACGCGGGCGGGACGGGGTATCCTCCTCGCGATCGGAGTACGGATCGTAATGGATCTTTGTACTCATATAGGCTTGCGGACCGAATAGATCGTTGCGCATCGGTAGGTAGGAGCTCATATGTTTGCTCTTTAACCTCACGGCATCCGTCATGCGGGCATCCACTTTAGCTTTTGAGGTGGGAATGGGTTTTTGCATCAAAATATGATGAAACATGATGATAACTTCCTTTATATACACATAGTCTATACTCCTTCCAAAATTACAAAGATTTCAAAAGAAGTATCTCTTAAGGTTGGTCGCTATTCCAAGCGTGCTTAAGCTCTTCTCCCTCTTTTTGGTCGCAATATGTAGATGCCCTCTTTGACTATTTTGGTGACCGCATAGGGACCTTCCCATTTCGGGGACTGCTTGTTGAAACCAGGTTGGGTCCCTTGGACCTCTACGCTTCTGAGTACCCAGTCTCCAACTGAAAAACTCCTCTTATTTACTCTTTTGTCGTGGTGCTTCTTCGCTTTCTGCTTGTAGTTCACCATTTTTTCATATGCCCGCATTCTCTTTCCTTCGAGATCGTCCGAGGTCACACCTTACGTTTGCCTCGTTTTGAGACTCGTCGAAGTATGTGACTGCGTACGAGGGTAGGGCAACCTCTAACTGGAGCCATTGCCTCTGACCCATACGTGAGCGAGAGAGGAGTTTCTCCCGTAGAATTCCTTGTAGTTGTGCGGACAACCCATAATGCGGTCTGGAGCTCGTCCAACCATCGTCCTCCTCGCCCCTCCAAATTTTTCTTTAGGGCGGTCAGACTAGCTTGTTCGCGGCCTCAGCTTGGCCATTTCCCCTGAGATAGGCAAACTGCGGACTTACGGTGTTGCACCTTCATTCTCACACATTCGGCAGTTGAATTTTGCAGAGAATTGGGTGCCATTGTGCGAAATAATTGCTCGGGGAACCCCAAATCGACAATAGATGTGATCGTGGACAAAATTGATTGTATTCTCCTCGGAGATAGTGGCTAAACCCTTGGCTTCATCGTCGGCTTGGTAAAATAATCCCACGGCCGCAGCATACTATGATGTTTCCCCTGGGCATTGGGAATGGTCCAATGAGATCAATCCCCACGTATCAAACGGCCATGATGGTACGACTCAAAGTTTGCTTTGTTGATGGTAGTCCAGGGATGTCTCGCAAATCTCGGCACTTGTCACACTTTCTTACATACTCCTGTGCATCCCTTCTCATTGTGGGCCAAAAAGAATCCTTGGAATTTGATCTTGTACGAGAGGGTGCGAGCACTGGATGTCCGCCACAAACTCCTTCATGGACCTCATAGAGTAAGTTGGTGACCATGTGAGTTTTAACACATCTTAGCAAAGGCTTGGTGAATGATCGCCGAAAAAGTACCCCATCGAGGACAGAGGTATTTCGCGGACACCGTTCGATGGCTCTAGCCTTTCTTGGGTCCTCGGGGAGGGTTTGCTTCTCGATGTAATCCTTCATTTCATCTACCCAGTCCCTTACTTGATCCTCAATATTGTTTATCTGAATCCGATCTATAGCGAGGCCTCTCGTGAATTCAATCGGCACCGCCTCCAACTCATCAATTTCTTGATCGGTTATTACGGAGAGGAGGTCGGCTTCCACGTTGTCCTCTCTCATGACTTGGTTCGGCTTTCATAGTAGGCAAAATTTTTGATGAGGGTTTTTGCGAGGCTACGATCTTGCGAGTTAGTAATGGGTTGATAGTATCATATTCCCCCTTTATTTGATTAACTATGAGCCGAGAGTCACTATTGATCTCTATACTCGAACTCCCAAGTCTCTCGCCAATTCCACGCTCGCTATAATCGCTCTCATACTCGGGATTGTTTGATGCTTCGAATTTGAACCTCAAGGCTCTCTTAAATTTCTCCCCGCGGGTGCAATCAGAAGTATGCCCGCGCCACTAATCAACTTGCTCGTCGAGCCGTCCCACGTATAGAATCCATACCTCCGGACGCTCCTCGTCGCGTGATTTACGTGCTCGGGCTACTTGGGACTTCTTGGAGACTCGCCCGCTTTCTTTTTCCCCAAGTCGTCCGCCATTTTGAATGATGATTCTACCACAAAATCTACTAAGGCTGCGCTTTGATTGTCTTTCTCGGGGAGTAGGTGATCTCGGAACTCGGTGAGTTCTATAGACCAAGCCAGCATTCTCCCGAGGACTACGGTTTGTGTAAAACCTTTCTAAGCGGAGCCTTAGTTAATACGGTTATAGGGTGTGCCAGAAAAGTAGGCTCTTAATTTTCGACGAGATACAAGCAAGGCGTAAGCTAACTTCTCTATATTAAGATAACGCCCTTCTACGGCGGACAAAGTGCCTTATATACATAATAAACCTGGTTTTGGGAGTTATTCTCCTCCCTTACAAGAACAGCAGCTCTTGCGGATCGATGCTTGCTAAAAACGAGAAAAAGTTCTTCCCCACCGGGCTTTTCGCTGAGCAGAGGTGGTGCCCGAGGTATGTTTTGACTTCTTCAAAAGCTTGATGGCACTCGGTGCTCCATGTAAATTCATCGGCTCTCTTCCCCTTTTTAGAGTTTTGAAGAAAGGAGGCATCTCTCTGGGACCGCGAGATGAAGCGGCCGAGTGCGGTGATGCGACCATTGAGTTTTTGGACATCCTTCACGCAAGCAGGAGGTTTCATGTCTAACAGGGCTTGGATTTTCTCTGGATTAGCCTCTATCCCTCTTTGATTGACCATGAATCCGAGGAACTTGCCCGCCTTGACCCCAAAAGCACACTTAAGGGGGTTTAGCTTCATGTTATTTCGGCGCAAGTTTTTGAATGTTTCCTCCACGTCGAGCTCGTGGGAGTTTTCCTTAGTTTTTATAACCATATCGTCAATGTAGGCCTCAAGATTTCTGCCTAGTTGGTTTTCGAAGACCAGATTGACCATTCTTTGATAGGTGGCTCCTGCGTTTTTCAACCCGAAGGGCATCATTTTATAGCAGTAAGTCTTGCCCGCAGCGATGAAAGCTACAGAGCGGACATCTTCGGGAGCCATTTGGATCTGATGGTAGCCGAAGTATGCATCAATGAAGCTCAATACTCTGTGGCCGGCTATAGAATCCACCAATCTGTCAATGCGAGGAAGAGGGAAACAATCCTTGGGACATGCCTTGTTGAGATCGGTGAAATCAACACATCCTCCATTTGCCGTTGGATTTTTTGACCATTACCACATTGGCCACCATTTGGGGTAGGGAAATCTCCTTGATTATCCCAGCTTTTAACAATTTTTCCACCTCTTCCTTGATCGCAATTTCTTTCTCCGGAGAGAAGTACCTTGATTTCGATGAATGTTTTTGAAGGATGGGTCATCGTTTATTTTGTGGAGGATCACGTCCTCGGCTGATTCCCGACATATCTTCCACCCTCCAAGCGAACACATCGCAATTTGCCCTTAAGAATTCTATCAGGATTCTTCTCTCCTCCATTGTGAATTTCCGGGCCGATCTTACTTTGTTTGCTCGGGAAGTGGGGATTGATTACCACCTCCTCGAGCTCGTCGTTAGGTCGAGGTCGCTCGATTTCACGGTTGCCATGCAAGGAGTCAATGATTATGGTTGGGGGTTGACTCAGCTCCGGCCGGTGTTGCCATAGAATATATGATATCGCGGTCAATCTTCCCTCTATTCCCGATCAATATAACCTCCCTCGATAGGGGCCAACCGCTTTGATTTTACGCTCGTCTTGAGCTCCACCTTCGTGGAATGGAAAGAAAGCATGCCAATTGGTATGGGTGCCGGCGGAGAGCAAGGGTTTTTCCCTTTTTTGATTTGTCCTCGCCTTTTCCCTCTATCAATTTGTCTCGCCTTTGTGTTGGCGGGCGGGATGCTGGCCTTTCTCGTTCTTTCCTTTTTCCTCAAGTGCTCGGAGGAATCTCCCGGGCTGGTTCTTGATGGTAGCTTAACCCCGGGGTGTTAAATTTCACCCTTTGGTGGGGACGGGACGCAACTATTCCAATTCGGCCCGGCGATTCTGTAGAGAATGGCATTGTACTTGGGAAGGAAGATCGACCACCATATAAGAAAGTTATTCTTGGCCTTTAGTCTTACGCATGGGTTTTCCCCAATAGTTACGTCAAACACAATCGTCCCCTTTACCCTTACGGCGTGATTTGTGAAGCCCTCGAAGCATGCCCGCGTACGGAAAAAGATGTGCTTGGTCATTCTCATTCCTACCAACGTATGGTAGTAGAGTATATCGCGGGCGCTCCGTATCTATCACACTCGGCCTATGTTTGCCCGGTTGATTCTCATTCGAGGTGAGAGGGTGAGTGGAATGAAAAAGGGTGGAGGCAAGTTCACTCCTTTTGAACCCAATTTCTTGCTCTTCTTCGGAGCCATTGCGGGGACGGAGAAAACCTTTTCCAATGTCAGGATTTGGAGGGAGAGGCATTTGTTTGTTGGAGGGAGGTTCTTCTCCGATGAAGTTTATATTGTAGTCTCGCGTCGTCATCCTCAAAATTGTCTCTTTCCACCCTCTCGGGACCACGAGGGTTTCGTGCCCTTATTGTTGGTTATTATTGGGGGCTGGTTGTTTCCCTTGATCCATCTGGTTAGTTCCCCGTCATTGATTCTTTGCTGAATTACTCTCTTTAGGCGGGCAGTCCTGCATTCCGTGCCGTGATCATTATGATACTCGCAGAACTTTGTCCTACTCCTCTCACTTGGTTTTTCGAGCATGGGGGGAGGAGGAGGGAAAATACGATGCCCTCATGATCCTTGCTGCGGCTCAGTGACTCGGTGTAAGAGCTTTTTTCCGGAGTTTGTCAGCCCACGGCCTCTGTTCTTGCCACAGTTGTTAACTTGGGCAGCCTGCAGGGTGGTCTCTGAACTTGGCTTATTCTTTCCTTGGGTTGAAGCTCGGGGAACGGGCATATTGCTCTCTCGGCGAAGCGATGGCGAAGCCCTTTCATACATCTCCTCCCTTTGTTTTTGGTTGGCTGGAGGCGAAATTCAATTTCGGGAAGGAGGAGGTGAGGCCTCCCCCTCAAAGCAAAGTCTAATATCCCCCCCCTTCCCAGATCCACTATCTCCTCGCTCACCTTTACGGGCGAGCAATGTAATCTTTTGTGGATTCGGTGGGGGCTGCTTGACACGGACAAGATCACTGTCTTTGGTCTAGCGGGCACCCGGCTCCGGCAAAGGCATTAAGAAAAATGTTCTGAAGTGGCCGAAGAGTTGATGGAGCGGGGTTTGAGAGCCGGACATCCGAGGATAGGGTCTTGCCGTGAAAGTGGCGGTAGAGCTTTGCACATTACGGATTCGTCGCGGAGAATAATGCCATTTGGCCCTGAATCGACCCATGTGGCTCCTCGCGTTCTTGGAACCATCATATGTATCCATACGGGGGCTTCCCCTTACGGATAGGTGCCGCGCGATCTTGTGTTGAAGGCATCCATTGTGCGACCACATTTTTGGGTGCCTTCGATGGGTTTCCCACATTTGCATGAAATCGCGAACTCGGGGTTACGGCTATCAATCTTATTTTTCATTACGTGGAGCCACGGCCTTTCCCCTTGGCCGGAGCAGGGTGAATTAGTGCCCAGGGCCTCACACGTTGATTGGAAGCTGCGCCTCTTCGCCAATCTCCCTGCTATTGCTCGTCCACGTGCGCCGCGCTGCGCGCTTGGCCGTGTTGTCCCGCTCAAGGGTTGGTTCAACCGGTTTGCCCAGCGGCTTGACTAGCAAGTGAGTTTAGCGGGAGCTCGTTGGGAAGACACTTTGGGATGCCTTGTGAAAGCTGTAGCCCTCCATTGGCCTCTATTTCGAACATTTCCAAGCTTGTTGGTCGGCAATCGCCATGGCCTCGGCGACCCGGCTTGGATTTGGAGTCGAGGAATTTCTTGTCTCCTTAGGATTTGCTCCAGGGAGAGAGGGGAGTGGTGTAATTCATGGTGAGGTGTTTACAGGGGGAGCTTGTGGAGTTTTGGGACTTTTGTTTAGGAGGGCTTGTGCCTTTTCGGCACGTATATACAGTGCAGCGGGCTTGTGGCGAAGCTTTTACGGCTAGGGGAAAGGGTGTGAAGCGGTAGGAGGAACGAGCCCCCATTCTGTTGAAGACGAGTTAGTTTGTTTTCCCATATTGATAGCGGAGGGTGAGGCTTGGTTCTCATCCTCCAAGAAAGTTAAATGACCAGCGTTTTCCAAAGTATCATGAACATATTTTGTGAAAGACGATGGAAAAAGAAGAGCCTTTTCGGCACTTTCGTTTTGTTTAGGACACGAGAGGTGCCTTGAAAACAAAATACACGGGAAGTAAATAAAGAAAGGATCAAGCTTGGTTCATGCTTTCCCGGACAATGGAGACCCTGATGACGCCAATGGCCTTCAAGCTTGGTCGGGGTCGGGAGCGGTTCGAGGATATCATTACAGGATATTTAGAGTGGTTTTGTTTGTACCTAGATCCACTGACCTGAAAATACCGTTAAAGTCCAAGTTGGATGTTACTCCAACTCGGGCCCTCGGGTGTGAGTAAGAATGCTTGAGATAATAGAGCTTTGAATACCTTGGAGTGTGTGTCTGTGTTTAGGGTTTAGAGTAATATGTGGCTTACTCGATTGTCTATGGGCTTACACTTGCCCTGAGGGGTAAAGGCCTTCTATGCTATAGGCGTCGCAATGGTAGCATGTTGAGGTAAGCAATGAGATCGGCCCTAGGGGGCACTTTGGTATTTGACCCGGCTACACGTGTCCACTTTGACCCCTAGATTGGCAGCTTACTGTCGGGAGAGGAACAGTATTGAAGGCGCGGAGGGCATGTTTGAAAGGGACATGAGCTGATGTAAGCTGAAGCTTGGAAGACAGTATTAAATGGAATAGTATGGTTTTTGGCTGGCGGCGCATTGAATGCGTGATGGGGAAGCCCGACAAGTGCTTTGGCGAGCCGATAACTTAACTTGCTTAGTAAAACTTGACATTAACCAGGAAGCGGTATGTGCCCGGCAGTCAACATTGTGGCCGCATCGCGCGGTGAAGAATTACCGGCGAGAGCGCGGTTGATGTCGAAGAGAGATCGAATCTTGAAGACGCAGCTGCACAGCGAGCGTAGTCCCCTTGGACATTCACTCTGCGGGCGCAGGACCCCAACGGTCACAGAGTCGTGCGGGCACGAATATAGCGATCGGGGATCCTTCCGGTCTTTGATACGAGATTAATGGGGGAGAGACGCGGTCTCCAGCCTCAGGAGGCCTATCGATCGCGGTCTCCCCGGCGGTCTAAGAGCGCCATCCGCGTCCCTTTGGCACCCATTCACCGGACCCGTTAGAGCCCAGGCCAGTATGACGGCGGTCGAGTAGATCCGGGCTCATCACTTTCATTATTATTATTCATTTCCAAAAATATCCCTATAATTCAATTATCTATGTTATATGTTTTATACAGTTCATCTGAATAACAATCTCAAAACAATTTCCAATAAGAAAATTTATTCGCGAAAAAATCATACTCCTTCCGTCCCAAAATAAATAACCTTTTTTCATTGAAGGTTCATTATAAAAATACATATTTTAATAAAAAAAAAAATTGTATATATATTCTAGTTATTCACTTTTAAATTTTTTGTTTTGCAAATATATAATGAGTCATGAATTTATTTTTTTGGTAAAAAATCATTTAGGGGCGATTATTTTGAAAAAAAATGTTTCAAAAGTTCATTTAGTTTGAGACAAGAAA
>JAFEMH010008157.1:0-60827 GCA_022495995.1 Adenophora triphylla var. japonica | reverse complement strand
CACAAGACTCATTGATGTAAGGTTGCAGCCCAGCAGATTCAAAACCGCCCCTTAGAACCGCACATGCAACCGCATGTATGATTCCTTGAATCCGCTCAATGAACTACCTAAGTGCAAACCGCTTGTTGAACCGCATCATTGCAAGCTCACCATTCGTGAAGCCCCGCATCCTTGCAACTCCTCGGTGTAGCAAAACCGCACATTCCTAACCGCGTCTCGCCACCAACCGCATCCAATGATTGGCTATTTGGAAGTGGAACAACTTTTATCCGATTTGGAATCCACGTCGGCAATATCAAAAGTCAACCACCATATCTTGTCACGTGATTCTAATGTCGAAAAGATCTCGCAAGTCATAGCGATCTCTTTGAAAAAAAGGTGACAGTGTCCTAACCACGCTTATTTGCGGTGATTAAGTCTCGATCGCCTTTACCCGCAACTCCGCCGTAGCACTAAGGACAAAAGTGGTTACCGTGGACCAATGGGAAAGCACCAAAGACTGCATCCTTGCAACAAGATTATTATCAACGGCTAGTTCCTTGGTGCTTGGGTATAAATACCCCAATCTTCACCCATTTGAAGATTTGCTTGAGTAATCAGTGTGAAACGTACCGGGTGGTTCATAGGAAAGCCGAAGCTACGCCCCGTAGAATTATTCAATCCTTTGAATCTTCATCTTCTTTTCTTCTAAGAAATATTCCCTTTTAGCAACCAGAAATCGAAGCCTTTAACACAATCAAGAATCATTGTGCTCTACATCTCACCGATCTAAAAAGAGCCTTGGATCTTGTTCTTCACACACTCACCTCACTTGTTCTAATCAAGAGATAGATTAAACACTTGAGATACACCGGTAGTTATAGTTTTGGATTTGTTCTTCATAGAAAAGATTTTTGTATTGTACTTTGTAATCTCACATGATACTTAATATAAAATCTCTCTTAGAAATCCAAGACTAACCATCTTGGTAAAGTGGACGTAAAATCGTTTATCGATTGAACCACTCAAATAGCGTGTTCTTACTTCTCTCTGCATTTATATTTCAGTGCTTGCTAATTATTTATCTTTGTCTCGTTTGATCTTGATTTAGTTATCCATTATTATGAAATAGTGTTTGGAGTTAACAAAGTCAAAACCACACGTGTTTCAGTAAACCGTACTTCCCAAAACCGCACCACCAAAACCGCATTTTTACAAACCGCCTCTCAAAACCACATCGTGTGCTTGTAGAAAAACCGCACTTCCCAAAACTCGCACCACCAAACCGCATTTTACAAACCGCCTCTCAAAACCGCTTTACACTCTATTATTCACGGCTTGGTAGCATTTTTACACTCATCACTTCTGCAATCTATTATCAACCGCATAAAAGAGGGATTGGTGTAAACAGGAAGAGGTCGGTCATTTAAAAGAGGCAAAAATTTTAATACGGCCTATTTACCCCCTCTAGCCGTATTTTCACCCTCTTGTTGCCACCTTTGGGACCAACAGCTAACTTTGTCAAAAACCTCACTTTTATGTTTGTAAACCACACTCTCAAACGAAGCACTATGAAACCGCTTTTCAAATCGCACCTCAAAATCGCTTTGTATCTTCAATATTCCGTCAGGCATTTTACAACTCTACTTGCAGCTTATAACACACCTGCAAGCGGTTCCTTTGTAAGATAAGATGTTTAGTTTTAAAAGAGGGCAAAAATTGTAAATGTGCCTATTCACCCCCCTCTAGTCGTTTTTCACCCTTGTTGTCACCTTTGAGACCAACACTACTCCTTGTAACAACTTGGAACTCCGATCTCATGTGATAAGTTAGGATGAGAAGTTGAGCATGTGCAGAAGCTAAAGAAATGGTCAATCCCTTTTTAAAAATAGCAAACCTTAGTATTTCTGTTTGAGCCCAAGTCCTAGCTTCAATCTCTTGTACTCCACGTGCTCTCTTGTGTTTGTACTCTTCTTTGTTAAAGCAACTTCAGCTTTGAACATGTTCTTTTCCACGTGATTCTTCCATTTTACACGAGTTACGTGATAAATCTCGCTTTTTATGCGTAACTTCCTTTGACTCATTCTTCCATGATTGTGTAACTTTATCTCCATATTGTTATAACATGTATTTTAGACTAACAACAAACATATATATTGCGGGTTTAGTTATACATTAGGTACAATACTTTCCTTACGTCCCACCCACCACCGAGACATGTTCATTTCTCTCTCTTTTTGATCCGTCCCAACCCAATTGAGACTCGCCTAAAATGGAAAGGAAAATCTTTACTATTTTCTCCACTCATTCTCTCTCCTATTTTACTTCTTTACACTTGCACATGACACCAATCAAATCACTTATTCTGTTCCACTCTCATCATCTCTCTCTCCTATTTAATTTTTCATACTCACAACCATTTTCTTTCGCACTTTTTCTTTCTCTTGCTTTTCTTTCCTTAATCTGCGGTTGCCACAAAAATTTGAGTCTCAATTTGGTCAAGACGGAGAGGAGTATAACATATGAAAGAAATATCCAACTATCATTTAGGACGGTGTTTGATAACTTTGTGGTAAAGTCTTGCCGCCAAAATAGAGATTTTTTACTGTGTTAGTTTCCCCTTTTTTATTATTTTGATCTTCTCTTTAGGAGAGAGAAATTGGGAAGGAGGAGGTGTAGTATTTGCGTGGGTGTGTTAAAAGGGTTTAAAAGGGTAAAAAATGGAAGAATACAGCATTTCACTTAATTTTTGGGCCTGGGTTTACTCAATAATTTTACCGGTTTATATAACAACTCCTTCTCTTTTTATTTTTAGCCCTTAATTCTATAATAAATATTCTTTAGGATATATAGTTTAATAGTTCACAATTTACTCCCTTCCATTGTCATTAAATTCATTTAGGTCCCGTAATCGTTAAATATTGGATGAAAAATTAACGGAGATCAAATCGCCTCTATTATTCATTGAGTTTAGGGGCAAATGTGCCAAATTCTTTAAAACGTTAGGGAAATATTTGCATCCAATCCTTAAGTTCGTGGGCATAATTCTCGTATTTTCCTTATAGAAAGTACATATAGGAAATATTGATGCCCTTCTTAACCATTACATAAGATCATGTACAATGGTGAGTGAATTTTCGCTCACCAAGTGAGCTCAAATTTCTCCTCCTGCCACCCTACCTTCGGTGTTCGATCCTCCTCGCCCCTCTTTTCCTTTTATTTTTATTTTATTTTATTTATTTTATTTATATTTGGCTTTTCTCCTATCTTCTCAACTTATTTAGCAAATTTGGTTTTTCTTTTTACAATATATTTTAATAAATTATTTGTAAACATTAATTAATTACTTTAACATTATTATAATATTTTTTGAATGTACTTTTCATTTTGGTCAAATATTTCTTTACTTTTGCAATTATTACTAAAATTTATTGTATTATTGTATATTTTTTACAACTATCTCAATCTAAATATCAAACTCAATTGTCTATGCATAAAACTCAATATTTTTATAAATAAAATTATCTTGTTGTTAGTCTACATTTCTATGATTCAACAACTAGTCAATAATTATGCTAAACTTTAAGAATAGTAAAAAATAAACACATACGTATTCGTGAATGCTAACGCATTGTTTCTCTTGAAAAAAATTTAAGGGCCCCGATTAAATAGCTTGCCTTGGTCCCCAAATTTTATAGGATCGACCTTGTCTATGAAACGTTAAAGCGTGAGATGCAAGTATTTCATTTGTAAATATAGAAAATATAGGAAATATTGATGCCCTTCTTAACCATCACATAAGACCATGTGTAATAATGATCCAATTTTCGCTCACCCAATCCGTGTTCGATTATAGTAGTAGCTAGTAGTAGCTGCCCTTTCCTTTATTTTCTTTATTTTCATTTTTATTCTTTTTAGACAACTTAATTTCTCTCTCTCTCTCTCTCTCTCTCTCTCTCTCTCTCTCTCTCTCTCTACTAATTTAGGCTTTCTTCCAATTTTATTTTTGGCTTTCCTCCTATTCTTCTCGATTTTTTTAGCAAAGTTGGTTTTTCTTCTTATAATTTATTTTAATAAATTATTTGTAGACATTAATTAATTACTTCAAGATTATTGCCATATTTTTGAATTATTTGCACTTGTAAATATTTCTTTAACTTTTTACAATTATTACTAAAATTTATTTTATTATTGTATTTTTTTTTTATAATTATCTCAATCCAATCTAAATATCAAACCCAATTGTCTTTGCAAAACTCAATATTTTTATTAATAAATTTCTCTCGTTGTTAGTCTACATTTCTATGATTCAACAATTGGTCAATAATAATGTTAAACTTTAAGAATAGTCGAAAATAAACACATGTTAGAGAATGCTACCGCACCCGTATTTCACAGGACCGACCCTGTCTATGGAAATCGTTAAAGCGAGAGATGCAAGTATTTCATTTGTAAATATAGAAAGTATAGGAAATATTGATGCCCTTCTTCACCACCACATAAGACTATGTGCAATGGCGAGCGAATTTTCGCTCATCAAGTGATATTCTTTGAAAAATGGTGACCGAAAATCGGTTCAACCGCCGTAATGATGAGCCAATTTTCGCTCAAACTCCCGAGGGATATTATTTCGCTCAAACCCCTGAGTGAAATTGTTTCGCTCACATTTTGAGCGAAACAAAAACGAATTAATTGTTTATTTCTTAATTTTGATTTACCCCAAACGACGTCGTTTATGCAAAATATCAAAAACGTTCATAATTTTTTTCACCTATAAATAGTTACTAATATTGTATAGGTTATTCACACCTCTTGTTCCCTACTTTTTCTTTCTAAGCTTAAGTTAAAAAAATTAAAAAAAAACTATTTGAGTTTTGGTTATGGATAATTACGAAACAATTTCGGATATGATTCTAATCAATCTTGGCTCGAGGAAATGTTGGCTACCGATCCAAATTTCATAAGAAATTACCGTCAAAGCAACTTCCAAAACTCCTCCCATAGCTCCTCTCAACTTCTCCCGAATCTCACCCATGATTTCAATTCTCTCGATAAACACCCTAACATCCTATGGCTCGATGACATTCCAAAAGCTTCACTCCAGAGTTGCATAACACCGAATTTGTTCCAAAGACACAAAAGGAAGACGGAGAAGACGAAGAAAAAGAGGTTGTGTCTACCGCAAGGCGAAAAGGAGGAGCTCCAAAAATAAAAAAGAAACCATTGCCTGTAAATTCGTAGAAGATGAAGCTCTCATCAGTGTCTACATGAATACAAGCACTGATGCAATAATAGGTATAAACCAAAAGTATAAGAAGTCGTGGGGTACTGTAATGGCAAGGTATGATACAAAGCAATAACAAAAGCCATCCAAAATTGGAAAAATAACTTAATCTATGCTTCGAGCCCGATGGGTACAGGATGCCAAAATCAGTAAACTTGTTTGTCACGATGTACGATGAAGCAACTAGAGGAAATGAGAGTGGATACAACGAATAAGACGTTCGACGTGAGGCTAAAAAATTGTATGAAAATCACGAAGGCAAACCTTTCAAAGATAAGAATGTGTGGTTTATCCTGCCGATGAACTATCCCAAATGGGAGCGGATTCAGATTTCCACCGTGAGTAATGTACAAGGCCGAGAGTTCTCGTCCCGTTCATGTAGATAGTGACAATGACTGGCGTGTAGCGGCAAAAGGTTCAAGCTTAACAATTATGCGACAACGGGAAGTGATGATGCAGACTACGTTCAATTAAGCAGAGCGACCACCGAGGACAAATAAAAGAAATGCAACAATAAAAAAATTATAATGTGGACAAATAAAAAATCTAATTTATATCATTAATTTATAAAATAAAGTAACTAATTTTATTTTTTTTGTTAATTATAAAAATGTCGTGAGCAAAAAAATTGGCTCACCACTACAAAATATCAGTTTATGTGAGTGAAAATTCGCTTATACACTAGATTCGTTCGTCCAGTGAACGAAAATTGTGCATGCTTTAAGAAAGTCAAACTCATTATCAAAAGCTTCAAAAGTAGTTGTCGAGTACATATATACAGTGTTCTAAAAAGCTGTCTAGGCGGTCGCCTAGGCGCTAGGCAGTGGCTGGGCATCGTGATTTACGTCAAGGCGGGGAGATTAGGCGCTGGGCGAGCTGGGCAGATTTAGGCGGGGCCTAGGCGATCTAGGCGGGCTAGGCGGTTGGAACCGACTGGAATTTTGAAAATGGCCATAGATGCTCGAACGAACGAACGAACAAAAATGGAGAAGAATAATGATCAAATTGGAGTTTGTAGTTGAAAGAACACTTACCAGAAAGTGGCTTAGTCCCTTTGTATTTGACATTTCAGGTTTTGATTCCGGTCGCTAATGGAACGGAGCCGATGGAGGTGGTCATTACGATCGATATATTGCGTCGTGCCGGTGCCGATGTTACGGTGGCCTCCGCGGAGAATCAGCTTCGTGTTGATGCCTGTCATGGAGTTAAGAATGTCGGCTATTTGTTGTTTTAAGAAACGGAGAATAGATAAAGAAGAGAGAGAAAGCTTGGGTGTTGTTTTTGTAAACTATCATTTGGGGACAAACTAAAAAAGGAATGGGACAATATTTTTGGGACGGGGAGAGTATTTAGCTGTGTATTTTCTCGTTGAGACTTGAAAAAAAAAGCTAGACGTGTGAGTATTTAGCTATATATATATATATATATATATATATATATATATATATATATAGCTAAATACTCACACGTCTAGCTTTTTTTTTTTCAAGTCTCAACGAGAAAATACACAGCCTAAATACTCTACCCGTCCCAAAAATATTGTCCCATTCCTCATATATATATATATATATATATATATATATATATATCAAGGTTCTAAAAAGCGCTAGGCGGATGCTAGGCGGCGGAGTTGGGCCTAGCGCTTATGCGGGGACTAGTCGGGATTAGTCGGGATCTAGACGGGACTTAGAACTAGGCGTTGGAGAGGGGCCTAGCGCCTAGGCGGGGCCTAGGCGCCCTTAGGCGGGATCTTTTAGAACAGTAGATATACATATATATATATATATATACATATATATATACATATATACATATGTATATATATATACATATGTATATATATATACATATATATATATATATATACATATATATATATATATATATATATATATATATATATATACATATATATATACATATATACATATGTATATATATATACATACATATATATATATATATATGTATGTATATATATATATACATACATATATACATATATATATATACATATGTATATATGTATATATATATGTATATATATATATATATATGTATATATATATATATATATATATATATATATGAATCAAGCTCAAGAAGCGTTAGAAGAGGGGCCTTTAAAACATAGTTTATCATAAAAAGTTGACATTCAACCCGTCACATTCTTTAGAGAACTACCATCACCACTACCACCACCACCACCGCATCCATCCCCAAAAATAAATAGTTTGATATTCTCTAAAAAAATAATTAAAAATCCGTTTTATAATTTTAATATACCACCACCAATTACATCATTATAAGAATCATCTTCTTCATTTGAATATAAATTTGTATAATACATTTCTCTAAACCATCCATTCAAACCCTTGAATCTAATAATTTGACAACTAAAAAAAAATAAAAGAAACTTATTCAAAATATTTTAGCCACTTAATTTTCATTGTCACAATGCAACCACCTAATACGTTACAAATAAAAAATGTATTAAGAACCATTGCAATTGAAACACAATGATCTAAAACCAAATTTGAAATTAGGTAATATGTATCCGATGCAATTTTTCCATTACTATCCATTGAAGAAATTTATCTAATCAAACAATACTCACTTAAAATTACAACATCAAACTCTCTATATGCAATCAATCTTTTTGGATAGTCGATTTATTTATCCAATGATATGTAATATCAAGTTTTAAAAGAGTTGGTCTTATAAAAAACTAGTTTTTCCTTAAGATAAGAAAAAACGTGTTTTCAAAAGCGCTGGGCATTATTATTCAAAACAAACGGTGACATTTTCGTAATTACTGGTTTCCCCGTTTATGCCAGTGCCTGTTTAAAAAAGTGCCAGTGTGATAAAGTGCCAGTGTATGTGTAACAAAATGCCAGTAAAAAAAGTGTCAGTACCAATTTAACAAAGTGCCAGTGTAAACTGACACTGGCACTTTGTTAAACTGACACTGGCACTTTTACACGGGCACTTTTATATACATGAACTGGCACTCTTCACACTGGCACTCTGTTATACTAACACTGACACTTTGTTACACTAATATTTTTGCTGGCTCTCAAAAATACAAGCACTGGCATTCAAAAAAACATGGACTGGCATTCAAAATCACGTACACTGACACTCAAATACACATACACTGGCACTCAAAAAACACTGATAATTATTTTTGCTGGTATTCAAAAAAACATGAACTGGCATTCAAAAAACCTTGGACTGGCATTTGAAAACACATACACTGGCACTCAAAAACACGTACACTGGCACTCAAATTCCCATCTGATTTGTTCTGCACGCGAGTTGTACTGGCATTCCAAAACTATTGCACTGGCACTCGAATTATAATACACTGGCACATCAAATCACCCAACCCCTTCATCCTTCTTCCACAACGCACCAGATCAAATCCCCCCAACCCCTTCGTCCTTCTTCTTCCACAACGCACCAGATCAAATCCCCCCAACCCCTTCGTCCTTCTTCTTCCACAACGCATTGATTCTTACAATTGCAACTTTCCAAATGTGCTAGTAGTAATCAAGAATGGCTTTGTTTGGATGCGCTACTGTTTCGATTTTCCCCTCTCTTTGTTCTAAAATCAACAAGCAAGCACCTAACAAATTTAATACACAGTTAATCCATAAATCTAGCTTCAACAAATCCACTAACATTTGCAAGTCTTCGATTCTTCAACCGATAAATCCATGGAATTTGAAGTCTCATTTATCTCGCTCTCCATTAGAGCTCCCAATCTCGTCCCCGAAGTAGGTACTGACTAGGTTTTTCTTCACTTTTTAATTTTGATTGGGTCGTTGATTGGGCGATTGTAGAGAAGGGATTGGGGCGTTGTTTCGATGCACAGAGAAATGGTGAGGAAGGTATTCGGGAGAGACAACTGGGGAGGAGGCGATTGAGGTCGCCGGTGAATAATGAATTTTTGAGAGAGAGAGCTTGGTGAGGAAGACGGCTTGAGAGATAATGGGTGGTTTCTGTTTACGTTTAGAGAGAGAGAGAGAGAGAAATGTGAGAGCGTGTTCTAAAAACACGTTTTTTGTTAAGCTTACAAAAAACGCGTTTTTTATAAGTTTTTGGCTTTAAAAGAAGTTACACTTATGTACAAAAATAATTAACACCAATTTGAAACACATTTTTTAAAAAAAATATTTAAAAAAAAAAACTGTTTTTTTCTAAAATTTTGACTTTAGTAATATATCAATTAAAATGTTATAATTTTATTAAAAATATTAAAAAGAATCTGAGATTCCGGTGAAATTTCAATCAGTTAATCAGAATTAGAACATTTTTCCAAATGGAATTATTGGAGGAAAAAATGTAGTTCCAATTAAAAAGCCCTTGAAGTTGAATCCCAACCGATTCTGATTACAACTTCATTCAAAGCACAGTCTTTTCCCCAAACCAAACCGACTCCTTAAACAATTGTACCTTACGCTTCAACACATGTACATTACATTGGCATTATCACCAAATCCACTCCATAATAAAAACTGGTCCCATTTCTTTGATTCAACGGAAAGCGTCAATCAATCACGATGTCTCTCTCCAAACCCGCCACCTCCGTCGCATCCCCGCCACCACAATCCGACGACGCTGCCGCCGCAGAGCGACGTCTCCGTGAAGCTGAGGAACGATTGAGGGAAGCCATGGAGGAGCTTCAACGCCGGCAGCTACGGAATCAGATGCTCACTCCGCCTTGCGATCATGCTGACGTCTCTTGTGTTGCCCACGCCATTGGTAATTTGTGTCAGAGCTTTTTACTGTCGTATGGTGTTCGCGTCGGCATTGGAATTTTGCTCAGGGCTTTTAAGCTGGCTAGGAGGAAATCTTATTCGTCTATTCTCGATCTCAAGGTTTTGATTTTCTCTGATTAGTGCATCATTGTGATAAATTTAGGTCAAATTATGATTTCAATTCTCTTAATTTGTTATTATGTGTTCAGTTTAATTTAGGATTTAATAGTTTCTTAATTTCAATGGAAGAATTTTCCTCTCATTTCGGACTTTCACTCAAAGTGTTGACTTTAAATGGAGAGGAATTCTGTAAAGTTGACTTTTGAGAAAAAGTTGTGAAAAAATTGACATTTATTTTAGGATGGAGTGAGTAGTAAGTTGCCAAGACTTTGATGCTCAAACTTTTTGGTTTTTTGACACAACTTGATTATGAGTGTTTGACATTGGTACGGTGGGTAAACTAAAGAGTCTTAGCATCAGAGGCCATAGGTACTTGTCACCCAAAGCCTGGTACTGCAAAAAGATTTCAGCACCTAGTATGTTTGAATGTAAATGTAAGCTAATTTATTACTCCTTGTAGGGTTTTATACAGTAATTTGTTGTTGGCTTTAAGTAATGCCTTTTTTGTGCTTTGAGTAAATGTAAATATACTTCCCCTGTCCCATTTTAAGCTTCAAAAATGGGTTGGTTCAAGAATTAAGAAAAAGGTGATGTGCTGTGAGTGTTGATAGTTGGGTAGGAGAGAGAAAGTGAGTAGTGAATAGTTAGTGGGTAACTATTGTGAGTGTGACATGTAAGACCCACAAATATAAAAGTAATAAAAACTTACCATTTTAGGATTTTGAACGATGGGACAACCTTTTGGAAAAATTTTGAACCTTAAAATGGGACGGAGGGAGTATTGTTTATCAATGTTGAATTAACATATATGGAGTTTTAGTCGAATAGTAATCTGAGCTGTTCTGGTTAACTTCTTGGTATATGATTTTAAATTTGTGTTGGTAACAAACTGAATTGTATTTTCCAAATTTCCAATAAAAGTGGTATTTTAGGGATTGTACTACCTTATTAAGCCATGACTTTACGAGTGTTATTTCTAAAAGTTACCAATTGACTACATGCAGCAACTTGTTTCAGAGAAAGATCTTATAGTAAGGGAGGAAGCATGCAGGATTGGTTTACTCTTTGGGGGATTTACTGGATCGTATCATGCTATTAGATGTTTGTTGAGGAAGTTTAGAAAGAGCGAAACACCATTCAATGCGTAAGTTACTATGTTTAAGCAGTATCTGTATGTGTTTTACTTTGGTTTACACGCTTTCTGCATTTCCATACGTGAATTATTTGATGTTCAAATCGTTTTGATGCATGATGGGTCCTATTCCATATATATGACTTTGTTAAAGGGGATGATGGAGCAGAGTTTTAGCAGGTTCAATCGCAGGCTTGTCTATTTTGGCATTAGATGATCCCAACCGTCGGCGTACTCTTTCTTTATATCTTCTGGCCCGTGTTTGCCAGGTATATATTGCGCCTTCTATTTCTATCTATTCATTTATTCACCAAATATGAGATGGTGTGGACCACCCCCAATTACCCCTGCCTACAATCTTCAATCTTCTAATCTGCTCATGTTTGATCAGTGTGCTTATAATTCTGCGAAGTCTAAGAACAAATTTCATCTCTGGGGAAGCCATTGGAGACATGGAGATTCTTTACTCTTTGCTTTAGCATGTGCACAGGTAAGTCCATTATTACTTATCTTATAATGTTAGTAGCATACTTTCTTTTCCAATCAAATTTGTTTTTGAATTTGAGTCTTATGTATAGAAGGTGATAACTAGAAATTTCATATATTCTACATTTCAGGTAATGTATGCCTTTATAATGCGTCCTGAGAGCTTACCAAAGTCATATCAAGATTTTATTCAGAAGACAGGTCCAGTTGCACAGCCTGCTTACAAGGCTGTGAGGGATTGTTGTAGAGGCTCTCCATTGGATATTGCATCTCTATCTGCTTACTTACTCAGTAGAAAGAACTCCAAGTCTGTCAAATTGCAAGAGTTTCCTTCTATTATTCCCTGTTCAATTATCCACCCCGACACCAGCTCATGTTTGGCTCATAATGCTATTGCAACATCAGCCACCTTCAGGAAAACATTTCCGCTCTACTTCTCACTGACTTTTGTACCTTTCGTTGTATTGCGCCTTCAAAAGGTATGCCTTCTCTGAGCATCATTTATCTTTTCTTTTACTCATATTTATTCTTACCCCTGGTTTTCTAGAAAACTACAGTATATCATTTAATGTATCTAATGGTTTTTATGCATGTTTTGCTTTCTAATATCTAGTCGTATGATTGGCATTATTGCTTAATCATCTATATCATTATCTAAAAGGTCAAACCCCGGTGCGCCAAGCGCTCCCCGACAAGCGGGGGTTGGGGAGGGAACCATTTGCTAGAGCCTTCTCCTGACAATTGCCAGGAGGCTGTTTGCCAAGGTTCGAACTCGTGACCTTATGGTCACCAAAGGAGCAACTTAACCGTTGCGTCAAGGCTCGCCCTCATCTATATCATTATCTCATTAGGAAAAATTAAACATGCTCCAGTTGTATTGGTCTCTGTTTTGAGGACCACTTTGGCTAAAAAGCAAGCAAATGGTATCTTTTTTTGTCATCCTTGCCTACAACACAATGTTACCTTTGGAAGTTCAATTGTAAGTTTCTTCACTAGTTATGATCATATAGTTGTTCAACTACACAATGTTTACTATGAGTTAGAGATAGAGTGAGGAAATACTAAGAAGTTGCTTAAATTGTTCCTACAATAAATATTCATTACTTTCAGCTGTAATTGGCGTACAAAATGCTTTATTTGGAGTAGGTAAATGTGAAATGATAATCATGCATGATAATAGATCACACAAATGATAATCATGCATGATAATAGATCACACAGCTTATTCTGTAGCTATATTGCTGAATGAAATTTCTCTATGTATAGAGTACATTAGTCTTTGATAGATAGATTTGTCACCTGTTCATAATGTATAAAGGATACCCTGTTATTCCTGAAATTATGTTGATAATATTTTGATTGGCTGTAGTTTATGGATTCTCCTATTCGAACCTGCTGGCTTGCTGTTACAGGAGCTGTTCGCTCGACAAGTTTCTTGTCTGCTTTTGTTGGAATTTTCCAGGTTGGTGAATCAGTTATATATTAACCTCGTCTCTTGATCGAGTAACTACCTCTTATTGCTTTTCTTGACAATGCTAGGCGGCTATATGTTTACACAGAAAGGTGTCAGCAAAGGACCACAAACTTGTATATTGGTTTGCAGGGGGTTTAGCTGCTCTATCTGTTCTGTTGGAGAAGAAAGCTAGACGAGCAGAACTTGCCTTGTATGTTCTTCCTCGAGCCGGAGAGTCTCTGTGGTATATATTAGTGAACCGTCGGCTACTTCCAGACCTCAAGAATGCCGAGGTATTGCATTCTCTTTGCATTTCTTTCTCTTCTATCTTGATTCTGGAAATGGCGAAGCCTTTAACTTCTGTCATTCTTTATACACAAAATAAAATCCTTTGCTGCCTTCCCTACACCTACACACACGAGTGGTAGATAAAAAAATAAAGGTTGGGTTGTGTTAAGTAGTTAACTACTAATTACACGATCTTCATATCCTAGGTTGGGTTGTGTTAAGTAGTTGACTGCTAAATAACTGATCATCATATCTTTCCTTGTGGATTGTGATATGATGACTACTATAGGTGTGCCATCTGCCGTGCCAACCCATGGTGGATTCGGCTCTGAGATCCAATTTTTTTGGGTTTTCTGGTGTTGTTTTTATCCTATTAGCCCATACATGTTAGAAGGAGTGTTCTTGGTTAAAGTTATATGCTCTCTGTCCCATAATGATAGTTTCATTTGACTATTCAAATATTTTAATTTTGTTTTTCATTTCTAATGATATCCTAGATGACCTCCACTTATTACTCTTGAGTAAATGCACTAGTGAATAAGTGAAACTAATGAGTTGTTTCCTAATTTTATCACAGGGTAGTTTTGGAAATTCATTGATTTTAATCCTTGAATTAAGGAAATGAGACTAAGTTTTTTGAACAAACGAATATAGAGATTGGGCCTAACATTGTGGGATGGAGGGAGTAATAATTATGGCTGCTTTATGAACTGGGACTGTATTTGGGACAAACCAAGATGGAACGACTTTTTTTGGGTGGAGGGGGTATATTTGATTAACTTCTGATAACTAGTTTGTCAACCTTTGTGAGTAGAGATGACAATCTATGATCCGAACCCGATCTGTGCCCGAAATAGATCCACCCCGGTCGGGGCGGGTTTGGTAAGACATTTCAAAACCTGACGGGTCTGGGTTCAGTGCAGTCTGGTGGCCCGTCCTGCACCACCCTGTCCCATATTATCGTAATATGTATTTAATATCTTTATTTGCTATAATACCCTTGTTGTTATAGGTCTTCAATACCATAATCTCTTCACGCTGCAATCCGTCTCTCCCTTCTCTCTCTTCCTTTTCTCCCACCCCCTCCCATTAAACCAATTGGTGAGTGTTGGGGCGGATACAGGTTTTAGGTCTTACGGGGCGGTGGGGCGGGTATGAATATGTGTGTGTTAATGCGGTCGGGTTCGGTTGAGAGCAAACCCGACGTGTTGCCATCCCTATTGATGAGAGCTGTTTTGATATTTCTTGGTACTCCCTCCGTCCCAAAAAGAATGTCCAAAAAACTTTCTTAATCAAGAGAATTTGAAATTTTTTGGACATTCATTTTTTTTTTTGGGACGGAGGGAGTACAGTGGAATAACTGAAGCTGTGATTCACGTGTATCTTTATATAATCATGACCAGGTTATTGCTTCTATGTGATTAGGTGGCCCTATTTTGTGCATGCATGGGTGGAATAATGTACTACTTGGAACATGAACCAGACACCATGGCTCCATTCTTAAGGGGATTGATCCGCCGCTTTCTTGCAAGCAGAATAAGCAATCCTCCTCCTCCAAGTCGAAATGCTTCTTACACATACCTTCAAACTCTTGATGCAATGAAAAAGCCCAAAGTGCAGAACCGAGAATCAGAGACGTCAACTTCAGAGCAATACAATCTTGAATCCATTCCGGGACTGTGAATTTTCTATCACACAGTTGATTTTGAAGCTCAAGCTCAACCAATTATGGTAATTAGCTTGTTATTACGCCCATTTAATCGATTAATTGAACCCACAAAAATGATGATGCTTCTTTTTACATCATTATTTGGATTTATTAGGTACTGGTCAATGATTGTTTTTTAATTACCAATTATGGTAATTAGTAGTATTTATAATGGTATATCAATAATATTTACAGTATTATATTTTTGTTAGGATAATAAAATTAAACTTTATTTATTTAACAAAATTCTTTTGAGCAAATACCATATTAAAAGTCCGCTCTCGAGTTTTTAAAGAAGAGAAGTGAAAGGGAGGGGAGAGAAGGGGAAGGGAAAGAAGAGAAGAGGAGGAAATTCAATAACTTCTTGAAGTGCTCCCGGGTTTAGGAGGGAAAAGCAAGGAAAAAAATTGAATTACACTTGTGTTTTTAATGAAGTTCTTAATGAAAGGAAGAGTGAAAGTTATACTCAGAGGGATAAAATAAGGAAGAGTGAAAGTTATACTCGAGGGATAAAATAGGTTTAACCCACTTCCTTCCTAAAAGCAACTTAGGAAGGAAAATATATTAGATTACCTTTCATTTCATTTCTCTTGGTTTTAAAACTCGCAAGAAAGGAAATCTAAAATATTTTTTTTCCTAAGCTTGCTCCCGATAATTTTTTTTGTAAGGAATGGAGTGAAAGGGAAGGAATTTTTTTAAACATTTCCTTTCTACACATTCTCCCAAAAGTGGGAGGAAATTAAAGGAAATAAAATCTTATAAATGATTTTTTTTTTTTGATATACCTATTTCAACTCAAATATACTCCCTTTTTCTTTTATTAATTATACAAATATAATTTTATAATTTTTTCTTTTCTTTCCTTTCCTTTCTAATTCAGAAACATATTAGGAAGAAATTAAATTCCTTCCCTTTCCCTTCCTTCCCCTCCCTCTCCTTCCCTTCCCCTCCCTTTCTTTTTTCTCCCCTAAAACTCGGGAGCACCCCCTAAAGGAAAAATCTTTCAGGGTGGAGGGAAGAGGGAGTAGTTAATGGTTGTGGCTAGGGAGGTTAAGAACCGGGATGTGAGTGATTTAGAGCTGTCAATACGGGCTGACGGGGCGGGGTGGGCCCAATCAACCAAAACACACCACTAAATGGGGCGGGACAGGGCAAATTCCTGACGGGATGAAAATATGACAACCCAATCCACCTTGGGTTGGTGGGCCAATGCGGGCCAGCTTAAACCACATGTCCCTTGCATCGCAGCCCTAAGGAATATCAAGATTAAAAAAGTTAACTAAAAAAAATATCAGAGGAACAGAAGCATTGAAGTCATCAATGCCTTGAATAAAAACTCACAGGCAGAGTTGGATAGCTCAAACCAACATTGATAGCAACATCAAGGATAAGAGAGGCAATCATATTGAATCCAATCTGTCTCGGTCCTGCATTGAAAAGAATCCAAGAAAGGTAAACTGAGTTATTCATTGGCATGTGAGCTTGAACATAGCTTAGCTTAGTAGAATATATTTGGCTTTGCTTCGTCAAGTGACTTGTATTTCCCCACAATGGTACTCAACTCAAAACCGCGATTAATCTTGTTCAAGAATCACAATAACTTTTAACAATTCTTTTGCTATCGATCAAGGTAAAGAGACAACATTTTTGCTAAATTATACCATGGGACAAGAATAATTTTTACTATCTACTTAGAATCATGAAGCATTTTGTCTAATTAATACCATATTGCCAATAAAAAAAAAAAGGATGTTCCTTTTGGAAGGTGGAAGAGACAAAAGCCTTGAGTGCACCCTTTAGGTTCTCGGCACGTATAGAAAATGGAAAGGTGAATGTGAATCCAGCACTCACCAGAATAGGTCTCCCAAGGGTAAATGATACCATCATCATTTTGATCAAAGAAAGCCACATGCTGCTGATGAACACTCAAGTTGTGGTGTCTATAACCTGGTGTTCCATTTGGATGCTTTGTATAAGAAATTATACTCATATATATAATCTGTTACATTTCAATTGTTATTTTTTCTAAAAAATAATAATCAAACTATTTTAAATTTTCTACAAAATTATTGTTACATTTTATATAAAAAAAAATTTATATACATTTGTAGAAAATTCTTGTTTTCTAAAAAGAAAAAAAAAGTTAACATTTACTTTGCAAAAACTGTTAAATTAATTTGTAAAACGAATTATACTTATATATATAGTCTATTACATTTCAATTGCTACTTTCTCTAAAAAAAACAATCAAATTATTTAAATCTTCCTGCAATAATACAATCTACTATATATAATAGCAAAAGTTTTTCAAGCTCCAAGAAAACTCCAAGTGGCACAATATCATTGACCAATCTTTCCATCATCCACCAATCACAATCAGCCATTTGAAATTCAATTAGTAAGAAAATAATGAAGCATTCTATAAGAAAATAAATTTCAATAGTAAATTATCTTTTAATTTTCCATTTTCATGTAATTTTTAGTTTATTTTTACTATGGTTTTATCGTTATTTTTTCAAAATAAAATTATATCTGATTCATAACACTTTATTCAAAAAAAAAAAAACAAAGACCTAAGAATTTTTACATAACATTAAAAATATTTTATCTTCAATGTTCTGAACTGTACAACATATTTTTAAAACTTATCTACTTCTTCAAATTATTTTTAGTTTCACCAATTATTTTTATTTAAAGTAAATTAGAAATTAGTAAGTATTGTAAAAAATATTTTCATGACAATGGGAAAATAAAGGTTTATATTATTTAACACAACCAATTTTAATTACCTTAAAAACACTACCAATTTTAATTAAAAATTTCAATTTGCGTGTCATCTAAAATTTTGAAATTACTATATGAAAAGTGTTACAGTTTTAACAAGATTTTTAATTGTAATGTTAATAGATTAAATCATTCCTATTTTATAATGTAAAACATTAAAATATTGAAATCAACAATTTTAATTGGTGGATTGACAATATAAGTCATAAAATTGGTTATTCTATTATTTAGGAAAAACTTATTTTTGCATTATTTTTTATTTAGGATCGTAATGCTACCATAAAAAATATTCATTTATAAGTTCATACTTAAAATACATAATTTCTAATTTGAAATTCCATATTTTATTTATCAATTTTGGAATCTTCATTTCAATCATTTAGAAAAAAATCAAGATAGAAATGTTATTGAATTAAAGTAATATATTTATGAAATTTATTTATAGAATAACTTGGGGAAAGATGAATGATTCTCATTCATTAAAATATTTTTTTATTAATTTTATAATTAATTTTATAAAAAAATTACTATTCGTTTATTTTCCTTGGTATAATTGAAAAGAAATATATGAAAGATAAAAGAATAAAACAATAGAACCAAAAAATAAAAATAGAGAGAGGAAAATACCATAATCTACTATATATAATAGCTAAAGTTTTTCAAGCTCCAAGAAAATTTCAAGTGGTACAATATCATTGGCCAATCTTTGTTGGAATTCTGGTATATATGTGTGGTATGAAGTTCATAGTCATATTACCTTGGATGGTATTTGGCTTGGACTGAATTGGCTATGGAGGAAAATTCGTCGGAGGCCACTGCCAAGGAGGGCGGCCGCGCTATGGCTAAGGGCGGTCGCGCTGTTGCACAACAAGCAGATTAAGCAAATAATCACATAGGGGCAATCATGCATTTGACAGTTTAATTGTAGCGATAACAGTGAATCAACACATAGTGACACAAGCAACTAAAAACAATCATTACAAAGTAAGAAATCAGAGAGATTTAGAAAAAACTTATCGGGTAGATCGAGTCGCCTTAGGAAGACTGTCCTAAGAGAAAATATTGCCCCCAATTGGTGCAACTCAGTGCATGTGCAAATTCCTCCGAGGATAAAACGATCTCGGATTACATACCAAGAAAACTTTGCACACAGTATGTAACCACCGGCGGTCCTATCTCAGTCGCCTTGAATCTCACGAACGAATCTCTATGAACGGGGAGTAATTTAGCAATGAATTAAAAGCAAAAGAGTTGTTTATTCTCTTCAATAACTCATGTGCATAAAACGGCTGGGAGGAAGATGGTTTTTATATCTATGGTAATTAGGGTTTAAAGTTAGATTAAAATAACCAAAACCCTCAGAACTTCGGCCCAGAAAATCAAGCCCGCCGTCGCCGCGGCCGCCTGAGGACGGCGCGACCGCGCTCAACATCGCACATCTCGGCGAGCTCACGGAAGCCAAGCGCGACCGCCCTCGCCATGGAGCGGCCGCTCTCGGCGCAGCTTCCGACGTGATTTCCTGATCGAAAATCGGTTCAATCCCAAGACACTCAAAGGTCATGGATCTATGAACTTCCATACCATATATCAAAATTCCAACAATCCCCCACAAGTTCATAGAAATATGACGTGCATGCATTATCCATTGCCATGCTTTCAATAGTGGTACCTTCCGGCTTGAACCACTACCTATGTTATCCAACGCAAACCTCCACAGACCGCATGAACGGTGTCTTGAATCCGATGCCTTTGGATGTAGAGGCCTTTGGCCGGTAACAAACACGACAAAAGCTATGATAGGCCCTCTATCGAACACTTCGACGCTTATAAGCCATACGTCCCGATCCTCTATCATGAGTGCTTTCAAGGAATAACCCAAATTCCTCTAGTTGCGGCCAACAACAACACTCACTTAGCTGGGCATCTCGAAAGATGTACTGCTAACATCTTGTCTAAAAGACTTTGATCCCATTCAAAGTTTCAAACTTTTGCTTTATTTGCAGTAATGAGCACCATCCAGATTATTCAGGGGATAGACTCAGACATGTAACATGTCAATCTATTTAAAGTGCTCCGATTCACCCCACAGCTTGTTATTACCACATTGAATCTTCTTTGTGGGATCTCCACTCGTATAGATTGGGTTGCTACCGCGCATGAATCCGCCTGGGTTCGACCCATCCCCAATCTAGATATTATAAACAAGAACTAATTCAAGTTCTTTAGTTTTATAAGGTTAGTTGTGTTATCCTTGGTACCATCATAACTAACAACTATCACCTACAATCCCTTATAGATTTCAATCTAACTTGGATGTGTCAAGTAATTTCTTATTATTCACATACTTATAATTTTGACAATTTTGTCAAAACTATTTAAAAGTAGATTTAGTTGATCATGGCTAAATACAGACTTTAAGTCAATTAGACCATTCAACTATATCCAACTAGCAAGTACTAATAATAAGAAGATCAACTCAATGAAACGAGTTTCATTCCAATAGATTTGTTCAACATATCTTCACACGACGGGCCCATCGCTCAAGATAACTAGAAGCAAATATATTCATTAATGATCATTACAACCATTAACCAATTTTAGCTTATATTGAGATTAATCAATATATAGCACAAGGAAAAACAATTTCCTTCAAGTATTTAAGTATTTTGAAATACTTAAACAAGAGCTCCACCAAGAACTCTACTTGGTCGATTAATGTATCTTTATAATTTAATACAATTAGAGGCGCTTCTCTAAGACAATTAAATCTCCAAGATACATCAAATTAAATCCCAAGATATCTGAGAATATCATCATTTAGATAAATCGCATTCTAATAGAAAGTTAATCAAGGAAACATATAACCTTTTAACGATTCTAATTTTCTCAAGTAATATGTAATTATCTTGTGAAAATTTACCACTTCAAATGATCAGTTTGAAGCCAAGAATCTCGTTAATGGTTCTCATCCTTAATTCCAAACTTACTACTCAAGAATGACGGATAGGCATTAATTTATCTCAATTAACTTTCAACCAAATGAATGCAAACAAGTTTACGCCATAGACAATACACTTATCAACATTATTTTGCAATAGACCAAGTTCACCAAAATTCATACATACAAAGCTAACAAGGAAATATTTCATGAGAATTATTTCACCACATGTAAAAAGTTTAACAATACAGCAAATTACAACATGCCACTTATTAATTACAAAATTCATTGACTTTGACTGATCCGTATAAAATTATTTATTCTCTATATATAATAGAAGAAAAATAACATCCATCAGATGGATTTTCAAAACATATACTCAGTCAAATATTTTACACAAGAAAATTGCAATTAATAGTGACTCAAGAAAGTAGACGTTATCTATTTCTTATATTTGCTAGTACCCTTTCACAACCAACTAGTCTTAAACATTATCATGGTTAAAATCTTAACTAGATATAAACCTTCTCATTTAATCCATTCGTAGGTAATTAGAAGTGAGTCAACTAATTTGCATTTGCTCATATAGAGACCATACAAATTATCTAACTCTCGAAGCATCCTTAAATTTCAAACAAGCACTTGATAGTCATTAAAAGCAATTTTTAATTACTTTTCACTATCCTTAGCAATTTTAAAAATTTAATACTTCTTCTAAATTCATCTAACTTGCAAAGTTAGAACTTCATGGATTTACCCCCACATTTGACATCTTTGCATGATAACATAAAGATCAAATGTAAGAGTGAGACCGGTATCAACTCTAATTATATGAGAAAAACATCTTCTTAGAACATAGCATAGGAGAAAATTCACGTGTTAGCCAATATACCAAGGATTTTAGAATTAAAATCTTTCAAGTACATTGCTACCACCCATCCTAAAGGTTTTACTAATAGTAGCACTTCTTACAATTTTAGCTTTTATCTTTTTATGTGAAGTACGTACTCGCGAGAAGTACCCCCACATTGCAAAAGATAGTCAAGCTAAAACATCATCTTTTCAAAGGTTGAGTTACTACCACTCAAATACTTAAGATATATCCTTTCCGGAATAAGGCAAGCCAAATTCAAAGATTCTCTTAAAGTATTACTTTGGTAATTTCAAGCTTTAAAACCAAACTACTACTGTAACCCTTTAAGTAGCAATTTTCTCATGCACCATCTCATAATAATTTTGAGTAATTGGAAAAATCTTACTCTGAACTGATTCAAAGGCTTTTGAACAGATTCACATCAAAGTTAGACTTACATCCGCTTCATGAGATTATAACCAATATAGGTTTCTTACTAGTTTTAACTGAGCTTTGTAACAAAACTTTGCTTAGCACTTTAATTTACAATTAAATAGCTATAGAGAGGTCTTAGCTTGCAATCAATAAAGTGACAGCATATTTTACATGTCAAGTATCGTACTATTAATAGTCACACAAATTAGCTAACAATGAGCAAGGTGATTCAATTTCATAAGAGAACACGTTCTCTTAACTAAATTACAATTCACCTATTCATAGAAATTTGAGACTTTCAATTAATAGCATCATACACCAATTTAAATTACTTATCCGTGATGGAAACATAATTTAAATCATATAAGGATCATAACCCAATTTAAATTAACTAAACATGATGAGACACAATTTAAATTATCTAGGTCATTATAACCAAATTTAAATTACTCATTCATGATAGATACATAATTTAAAACTTCATGGTTAACCTTCCGTTCACAAACGATTTAGTTATCAAATCGAGATAGTTAAACTTTATTCTCGCATAAATATCACATTCAACTACTAAGTTAATCACAGTGCATCGACAAGTACTCCAAGACAAAGAAAATACAACTTCACAAGAAAAGCAACATTTGTTTTTCTTTACCTAACCACTCAAAATATTCTACAATTGAATATGAGTCATTTCGTAGATTTTATGACACTTAGAAATATAGTGATGCACTTACTACATTCCACGAATGAGCACTAAAACACTTTTAGATTCACACATTCGTTTATGAGTCCTGCAACAACACTTGATATTTCTCATTGTCATTAATCTTCAATTTCAAGTTGTAAATATATGAAAGTGTTTGACTTCAAAGAGGTGCACTCTTACTCATATATTTACAAACTACTTAAGCGACTCATAAGCAATTATAAAGTTTGAGACTAGTAAAGTAAACTACGCTTTTCCGTTCCGTCTCATGTATTTTACTTTGTCACTTTACTTATCAAGGTAATTAACATTAGGTTGAATAAAGCTTTTCAGACAATTTTTCAATTGTCACCAAGTTGGTCATACGCAAGAAAAGCTACAAGAACATAATTGTACAACTCTAATTATCAATACTACAAAGGTGTCATACACTGAATATTCCAATTTAACGGAATAATTTCAAACGATATGACTGTACCGAATTTTTCTCCAAAATTCTCTTGAAGTATTTATTAGAGTACAACAAGAATGATCAAGGCTTCTCTCATCCGCTTATTCAGTTATTGATTTTCTCAAGTAAATGAAATCATAACACGAAATTAGATAAATAGTACTTTTCATAATAACATCGTCAATATAGTACTAATTTTCTAACTCATCAATTAGTGCGGTTAAATAATACTTTCCAAAAGATTTGAGTGTATCCGAAATCTCATTCAACAAGGTTGAAACCAACGATTTTTCCGAACATTCAAATAACTTTTAGATCAATCAACAAATATACAAATGGTAGTAGATCAATTTTATGCTCATGATCTAAATAACTCAAAACTTGATCTCAATCAAAGATGATGATCCATGAGATATTTTGTTCATATACAAAAATTAGTAGGATTCAGATTTCATGAACCTTTACAACTAATTTTTACTCCAACAGCACAAAATTAACAATCTAGAGTACCAATTATAATATTTTATTTGATTAGCCCAATTATTTACTTGCGCTAATTTTCACCGTTTCATATTACCTAGAATCATCAATTACAAGCATAAGATATTTGACCCCATATAATAATCATTACAATTTAACATATTCTTCAAATATATTAAATTACTTGTACAAAGAATTAATCTTTCAAGTTCAATGATTATACGGACAAATCTGGATCATATCGAATCACTTACAATCAACAAATAACATGATTACTATTTTCTCTTAGACTGTTGGAATATAAATTGCACAACAAGCAGATTAAGCAAATAATCACATAGGGGCAATCATGTATTTGATAGATTAATTGTAGCTATTGCAGTGAATCAACACATAGTAACACAAGCATCTAAAATCAATCTTTACAGAGTAAGAAATCAGAGAGATTTAGAAAAACTTATCTAGTAGATCGAGTCGCCTTAGGAAGACTCGGCCCTAAGAGAAAATATTGCCCCCAATTGGTGCAACTCGTGCATGTGCAAATTCCTCCGAGGATAAAACGATCTCGGATTACATACCAAGAAAACTTTTGCACACAGTGTATGTAACCACCGGCGGTCCTATCTCAGTCGCCTTGAATCTCACGAACAAATCTCTATGAACGTGGTGTAATCGAACAATGAATTAAAAACAAAAGAGTTGTTTATTCTCTTCAATTAATTCACACAAAAGAAACGGCTGGAAGGTTAATATATATATATTTGGTAATTAGGTTTTAAAGTTATATTAAAATAACCTAAAGCCCACAGCCAGCTCGGCCCAGAGAATACCAAAATTCGACTGAGCGCGGCCGCCTTGGGTCATGCGCGACCGCGCTAGGCAACAGACGATGGAGTTGAACTTACGGTTCAACAGCGCGACCGCCCTTAGCCATAGCGCGGCCGCCCTCCTTGGCAGTGGCCTCCGACGAATTTTCCTCCATAGCCAATTCAGTCCAAGCCAAATACCATCCAAGGTAATATGACTATGAACTTCATACCACACATATATACCAGAATTCCAACAATCTTTCCATCATCCACCAATCACAATCATCCATTTGAAATTTAATTAGTAAGAAAATAATGAAGCATTCTATAAGAAAATAAATTTCAAAAGTAAATTATCTTTTAATTTTCCATTTTCATGTAATTTTTAGTTTATTTTTACTATGGTTTAATCATTATTTTTGCAAAATAAAATTATATTTGATTCATAACACTTTATTCAAAAAAAAAAAAAAAGAACACTTAAAAATTTTACATAACATTAAAAATATTTATCAATGTTGTGAACTATACAACATATTTTTAAAACTTATCTAATTCTTCAAATTATTTTTAGTTTCACCAATTATTTTTATTTAAAGTAAATTACAAATTAGTAAGTATTGTAAAAAAATTTCATGACAATGGGAAAATAAAGGTTTATATTATTTAACACAACCATTTTTAATTGCCTTAAAAACACTACCAATTTTAATTAAAAATGTCAATTTGCGTGTCATCTAAAATTGTGAAATTACTATATGAAAAGTCTCACAATTTTAACAAGATTTTTAATTGTAACATTAATAGATTAAATCATTCCTATTTTATAATGTAAAACATTAAAATATTGAAATCAACAATTTTAATTGGTGGATTGACAACATAAGTCATAAAATTGGTTATTCTATTATTTAGGAAAAACTTATTTTCACATTATTTTTTATTTAGGATCGTAATGCTACCATAAAAAATATTCATTTATAAGTTCATACTTAAAATACATAATTTCTAATTTGAAATTTCCTATTTTATTTATCAATTTTGGATTCTTCATTTCAATCATTTAGAAAAAAATCAAGATAGAAATGCTATTGAATTAAAGTAATATATTTACATTGAAGATGTTCTTGATCTTGGCCAGACTATACCTTTTCACGAAGGGGGTTACATTGAAGATGTTTTTGAAAAAGCAGAGATTGTTAAAGAATTCCAGTTTGTTAAGTGGATGGAGTATAACCGTGATAATGAAGACGGTCGACATTTGAAATACTGTGAATTCTCGAGGTATTTTGTGTGGGTAAAAAATAAACGTGAATGGCGCCACAGGAAAGATAGTCGATTTGCAATTGGAAGGATATATCATATGCCGGTCGGCTGTGGGGAATTGTACTACTTGAGGATTATGTTGAATCATAAAGCCGATTGCAAAAATTTTGAAGATTTGAGAACCGTTTATCATGTTGTCTGTAAGGACTTTAAATCAGCTTGCTATGCCTTGGGTTTGTTAGATGACGACAAGGAATATCTCGATGCAATAAAAGAAGCAGCTGGTTTGAAAATGTCTGTAGCCTTAAGGAGACTATTTGTTGTCCTATTACTGTCTAATTCCATGACTATGCCGCACGAGGTATGGGATAAGACTTGGGAGGAACTTTCCGATGACATGGAATACAATTATAGGAAACTGCACAATAATCCGGGTAAGTTTATCATCTTTAAATCTAATATAGGTTTTCATTTAATATTACATATATTTAGTCATGGACAATTATATGTTGCTCTTTCTAGAGTAACTATAAGGAAAGGACTTAAAGTGCTTATATGTAATAGTCATGAACAATCAGATGACACGAAGTCGAAATGTTGTGTACAAAGAAGTTTTTGACAAGTTGTAATATATTACATAAAATTATCTCATTAATTTTTGAATTGTATTTACATTTAACTTTTACCTCAGTGTTTTATCCCCCGTCGGGGACCGATGGGTTACTCACTAGTTACATTTTATAATAAAAACTGTAACATTTCAGAATTTCATTTGTAACATTTCTTTATAGTAAGTGTTAATTTTCACGCGACGAACAACTCAACTTTTTTGTTTGGTACAAAATATGATTTTACAAAAATAATTCAAAACCATATCATGACGCTATTACTTTGATTTGCATCATCGAGATGAAAACAATAGTGTTTTCAAAATTTTTTTTTCGACTTAAAAATATCTATTTATTTTAGTTTAAAGTTGTTGATGCTTATTTTAAAAAGATAGCGGATACTGAACGTGCAGGTCAAGGCTTGGATGGGACAAACCTGAACGGACGGGTTGGACATTCCGTCTCACGCTCGTCTCATCACGGGAAGAGACGGTCTCGCCCAATTTTTTGTCCAATATTAAAGGATTTATTTCATTGACAGACTTTAGTTTCCCCTAACATTCGCAAGATTGTACTCCCTATGTAATAAATGAATATAGATTTTTTTTTAATTTTTTTTTCAAATTTACTATTGAATAAGAGAAAATTTGAAACTTTTTTTTTGATATTTATTTAGGGACGGAGGGATCATTTGACTTGACAATATGTCATTGAAAAAAAAGGTGAAGTTATATTATACTTCCTACGTCCCATCTGAATTATGATTTTCTCTTCCGACACGAGAGTAAAAAATACTAAGGCTCCGTTTATTTGAGGTAAAATATTTTCTTCATTTTTCGTTATTTGGTAAGTATCGAAAAATGGAGAAAATATTTTTCTCACTTTTCTAATTAAAATGACTTACGCTTTTTTTCTCCGTAAAACATTTTTCGAAAAATGGTAACACCCCCCCCACACACACACACCTAACTTTTCGTACACCCTCATGTTACCCCAAATCAACCACCCCTACCCCATCCACTCATAAAAAAATATTTATATTAAAATTATTTTTTACAATTCTCTCTTCCCCCCCCCCACCTCCTCGGGTGAAAAAAATAATAATAATCATTTTAAATTTATTTTTAACAACTTCCCACTCCCACCAACACCTCAAGATCAAAAAAAAAAATTTCAATCATTTTAAAATTATATTTTAACAACCCCCCCACTCCCAAATAATTTTTCTCATTTATATTAAAATTATTTTTAACAACCCTCACCGCCCCACCTACCAACCAACCCCGACAAATAAAGCTTTGGCATATTTGCCTCCGACAATCAAACTTTTTTTAATTATAATTATAATTAAATTTATTTATTTTTTAACAACTCGCCAACTCAATCTCACTTCCCTACTCTTGGCTACCCACCCAACCCCCCACACTCTCGGCTACCCATCCTACCTCACACCCTACCCTATTACCACTCTAGCCTACCATCATCTTACCCTTTACATTTTCCCCACCACCTTACCCTACCCTACCCTACCCTACCCCACACCCACCTACCTCACCCCTACTAATCTCCACATCATACCCTACCACCCCATCTCCATCACCCTATCCCACCCTATCTTTTTCAACTTATTTTAAATTGTGTTTTTATCGAAAAATATTTTACTTTAATTTATTAAACACATGAAAATATTTTTCGAAAAACATTTTAATTATCAAACAGTCGAAAACATGTTTATGTTATTTTTCGAAAAACATTTTCATTTTTTGGAAAATATTTTACGGGATATCTTTTTTCGTAAATCGTTTTACGCGAAACAAACGGAGCCTAATATAATAAGAGGAGGGAGAATGAGTGCAGGAAGTATTATGAACATGAAAAGAATAAGAGAGAGAATGAGTGGGAGGAATAATAAATAGATTGTTGTTGTGAATATAATAAGTGAGTCCCATTGAATATAAAAATAATATAAACTTGTCATTTTGGGACGTCCTAAATCGAGTGGAACACCCAAAATGACAAATTGTGAAAACGTTCCTGATGTTTCTGTGGTAGTGGGCGACCGCCCAGGTATTATGGGCGACCGCCCACGCTCAAAGCCAAACGAAGTAGCAACGTCTGTTGATGTGGGCGACCGCCCAAGTCCCAGTGGGCGGCCGCCCAAGGCCAATTCTGACGAGATTTAGTTTCCTTATTACGTTTTTCTTCCTTGATTTTGTTCCTTGAATTTAGTTTCCTTTTCCAATTAGAACTCCTTGAGGCAGTATTATTTTGTAACATATATATTCTTGATTCATCAATGAAATTTCAAGTTTTGGGAAAATCATAATTTATTTTCCTATATGGTATCAGAGCAACAACATACACAATTTTGAATCAATGGCGGGGAACGATGCTATCGTTAATAATCCCCCTAAAATTGAATATAATTCTCCGTTCTACCTTGGTCCTCAGGATAGGCCAGGCGATTTTATTACCCCTACTCGTTTCAATGGTGAAAATTATGATGATTGGGCTAGTGATATGCAGACGGCTCTTGAAGCTCGCCGGAAATTTGGTTTCCTAGATGGTACGATTACTCAACCTATTCTTCCCTGCACCACATCGGATTGGAATACTATTCATGCCATGTTAATTTCTTGGATCATGAATACTATTGAATCCAACGTTAAAAGCACTCTCTCAAAATTTAGAGATGCTAAACGTTTGTGGGACTCCCTTAAGAATCGATATGCTGTGGTTGACGGTCCACGCATTCAACAATTAAAGGCCTCTATTGCTCGTTGTGAGCAAACTAAGGATATGTCTGTGGCCACATATTTTGGTAAATTGATCGGGTTGTGGGAAGAACTCCATAGTCATGAACCGCTGATCAATTGTACCTGTTGTGACAACTGCTCGGCTGCTCAGCAACATGCAGATCGCAGAGAGATAGGAAAGCTTCATCAATTTCTTATGGGTTTGAATTCCGAGTACCATGCCAATACTCGCACCAATATTTTATCTATGGATCCTCTCCCTGGTCTTGATAGGGCATATAAATTGGTGGCTCAGGATGAGCGGGTTCGTCTTGCCAAACCTGTTCTTGAAGATGTGGTTAGCTTTGCTGTTCGTACTGGTGGAACTCGTAGTCGTGACAATCCTGATAAATCCCATCTCACGTGTACTCACTGTAAGAAAACGGGACATGATAGTACTACATGCTTTGAATTGCATGGATATCCAGATTGGTGGCTTGAGCAACGCAAATCCAATCCCCGAGGCGGTGGCCGTCCGCAGAATGGGCAAGGTAGGGGCTCTTCTCGCATCGGATCTACAATAACACCAGATCGTGGTCCTGTTAATGTTGGTGCAGCTGCTGTAGGATCTCCATCTGTGGCTTCCTCTTCTTCATTTACAGCTGAACAATGGCAGGCTTTGGCAAGCCTCGTTGGTAACACCCAAATCTCAAATGATCGCCTTCATGGTAAGTTTGATTCAGCTTCATGGGTAATTGATACAGGTTCTTCAAATCATGTAAACGGAAATGTCTCGTATTGTCTTGACTCTCGGACTATACCGGCTTGTCCTGTCGGTTTGCCCAATGGGTCATCAGTTTTGGCTCATACTGAGGGTTCTGTTCGTCTGACGGACACCATTACTCTCTCTCATGTTCTTTACATTCCAAACTTAAGCTGCAATTTAATTTCAGTTTCTCAACTGTCTGACGATATTCATTGCACTGTCCAATTTAACTCATCTATGTGTGCTATACAGGACCTGTCGAGGAACCTGATTGGAATGGGTGTTAGGCGGGATGGACTCTACTACTTTCGCGGCACATCTTCAGCATACAATGTCTCTATTACCGGATCACCTTCTGTGTTGGATTTGTGGCATAATCGCTTGGGGCATCCTTCCGAGAATGTAGTAAAGCTTCTTCCTCCTTTTCGTGGTACTTCTGACAGTTTACTTAAACCTTGTGATACTTGTTTTAGGGCTAAACAATCTAGAGATAGTTTTCCTGTTAGTGACCATAAGTCTACTAGAATTTTTGAGAAAGTTCATTGTGATTTGTGGGGTGCATACACTCATTCTTCCTCTTGTGGTGCATGTTATTTTTTAACTTTAGTAGACGATTTTTCCCGAGTTGTTTGGGTCTATTTGTTGGTCGATAAAACCGAAGTTTTTCGTATGTTTATGGCTTTTATTGCAATGGTTGAACGTCAGTTTTCTCAGAAAATTAAGGTTGTCCAATCTGATAATGGGACTGAATTTAATTGCATGCTTGATTATTTCTTCTCCACTGGCATCACTTTTCAAACATCTTGTGTTGGTACCCCCCAACAAAATGGTCGAGTCGAGCGGAAACATCGTCACATTCTGAATGTTGCTAGAGCTCTTAGATTTCAAGCTCATTTACCAATTTTCTTTTGGGGAGAAGCAGTTCTTACTGCTGCTCACTTAATCAACCGGACTCCCACTCCCCTCTTAGGCAATAAGACTCCCTATGAGGTTTTGTTTGGAAAATTACCTTTCTTTGAATCTCTTCGGGTTTTTGGTTCCTTGTGTTATGCTCATAATCAGAAAGCGAAGGGAGATAAGTTTGCTAGTCGTAGCCGAAAATGTATTTTTGTGGGCTATCCTCTTGGCAAAAAGGGGTGGAAGTTGTTCGATCTAGAGACAAAGAAATTTTTTGTCTCCCGGGATGTGAAATTTTTTTAGAACAATTTTCCTTACAGTGATTTGTCGTCTGTGCCTCATTCCCCGGATTCTGTGGAGATTATTAACCAAGAGGCTGATTTCGCCTTTCTTGATTATCCGGACATGGCAGATGTTGTTTCAGAACCTATGACAGTGGCTCCTACAGATGTACCTGATCCCGTGACTACAGTTTCTGCAGATATTACTCCTACAGAGGTCTCTTCTGCTTCTACAACAGACACCTCCCCCTCTGAGCAAGAGGCTTTAGGGAGGGGCATGCGTACGAAAGTACCCTCTGTTCTACTTCGGGACTATATTGCTGCTACTGTTACTTCTGCTAGTCCATCCCCCGAACACTCCACTCCTGTCGGCTCCTCAGGTACCCCTTATCCTATAGCTCACTATATAAATTGTGACAGTTTTTCTGTGAGATATCGTAACTTCCTTGCAGCTATTACCTTGGCTAAAGAGCCTAAGACTTTTCGTGAGGCTATGTCACAAGATGGATGGAAGGAATCCATGCAGGCTGAAATTCGTGCCATGGAAGATAATGGCACATGGACTATGGTTCCTCTACCGCATGGTAAGCGTGCTCTTGACAGCCAGTGGGTCTATCGGATTAAGTACAAGTCTGATGGCACGGTTGAACGACTCAAATCTCGCTTGGTGGTCCTTGATAATCATCAGAAAGAAGGGATTGACTACACGGAAACTTTCGCTCCTGTGGCCAAGATGGTCACCGTTCGAGCCTTTCTTGCCATTGCTGCCTCAAAGAATTGGGAACTACATCAGATGGATGTGCATAATGCTTTCTTGCATGGTGATCTTCAAGAAGAGCTCTACATGAAACCTCCTCCGGGCTTTCATTCCAATCAACCCAATATGGTTTGTCATCTTCGCAAATCCCTTTATGGCCTGAAGCAAGCCCCGCGTTGTTGGTTCGCTAAGCTTGTGGCTTCCTTGAAACATTATGGGTTCTTGCAGTCTTACTCGGATTATTCCTTGTTCACATTCACCAAAGGTACGATTCATATGAACATTCTTGTGTATGTTGACGATCTCATTATCGCTGTGAACGATTCCGCTGCCTTACAGTCTTTCAAAAAATATCTAAGTGAATGTTTCAAGATGAAGGACCTTGGCTCCTTGAAGTATTTTTTGGGCATTGAAGTTGCTCGTAGCTCATCTGGCCTGTTTTTGTGCCAACGCAAGTATACCTTGGACATTATATCCGAGGTTGGGTTATTGGGAGCTAAGCCATCTGGCTTTCCTATTGAACCGAATCATAAACTCGGTCTTGCCACTGGTGATCTTCTGGATGATCCAGAACGTTATAGACGATTAGTTGGCCGACTCATTTACTTGGCCGTCACTCGTCCAGACTTGGCATACTCGGTTCATATTTTGTCTCAATTTATGAAGGAACCTCGCAAGGATCATTGGGATGCAGCACTGCGAGTTGTCCGTTATCTCAAAAGCACACCTGGTCAAGGTATCCTTCTTCGTGCTGATAGTGAGCTCACACTGCAAGGATGGTGTGATTCAGATTAGGCAGCTTGTCCTATTACTCGCCGTTCTCTCTCTGGATGGCTTGTCTTTCTTGGTCATTCTCCTATCTCTTGGAAGACGAAGAAACAAACCACGGTGTCTCGTTCGTCTGCCGAGGCTGAATATCGTTCTATGGCTGCCCTTACATGTGAATTGAAATGGTTGAAGGGATTACTTTTAAGCCTTGGTGTTCATCATCCGAAGGCAATCAACATCTTCTGCGATAGTCAGCCAGCCCTTGATATCGCCAAGAACCCCGTATTTCATGAACGGACAAAGCATATTGAAATTGACTGCCACTTTGTTCGTGATGCTATTTCGGATGGCCTTATTTCTCCTTCCTATGTCCCTACTAAGACACAGCTAGCAGATATTTTTACTAAGGCTCTTGGAAAACAACACTTCGATTTACTTGTTAGCAAGTTGGGCATTCTAAATCCCCATGCTCAACTTGAGGGAGGGTGTGAAAACGTTCCTGATGTTTCTGTGGTAGTGGGCGACCGCCCAGGTATTATGGGCGACCGCCCAGCTCCTGTTGCAATTGACGTGATTTCTTCTGGACAGATGGGCGACCGCCCAAGTGAAGTGGGCGACCGCCCACGCTCAAAGCCAAACAAAGTAGCAACGTTTGTTGATGTGGGCGACCGCCCAAGTCCCAGTGGGCGACCGCCCAAGGCCAATTCTGACGAGATTTAGTTTCCTTATTACGTTTTTCTTCCTTGATTTTGTTCCTTGAATTTAGTTTCCTTTTCCAATTAGAACTCCTTGAGACAGTATTATTTTGTAACATATATATTCTTGATTCATCAATGAAATTTCAAGTTTTGAAAAAATCATAATTTATTTTCCTACACAAATTATACTAAGTCGAAAATGGGATGCAGGGAGTATCTTACAAGATAATCGGTGGTGAAGCTAGAAATTTTGGTAAAGGGGGTCGAGATTGCTTTTGGGATAATTAATATAATTGATGTATATAAATTTAGTATGCAAGGGGGTGAATAGAATAATTTAGTGCAAAATTTTCTCAAAATTAAGGGGTTCAAAATGTATAAATTCATCATTTTTAGTAGTAAAATGTCATTTTCTAAAAAATTGATAATACTAAAGTTGACACATTCCAAAATTGAAGGGGTCGACCCCCTTGTAGTCAATGTGGCTTCGCCACCGAAGATAATGATATTTTTTTAAAATAAAAATCTTGTTAAATTGATTTTATAAAAAATGTCATAAATATTTACACAACTTATTTATCTTCCAAAATTGTCATATTCCATTTTTTTTTTGGGAAGAAATAACGAAATGATCGCAAATGAAAGCCAGCGTACCTTCATAAAAATTACTACCTCCGTCCCACCTCAATTGATCCACTTTCCTTTTTGGGACGTCCCACCTCAATTGATTCATTCCTTAAATGGAAAGTTTTCCATATATTTATACCCTTATCATCTCCATATATTTACAAAAAAACCATTCATTATACCCACTTTAACTTACTATTCCTCCCACTCATTCTCTCTCCTATTAAATATTTTTAACTTTTACATTCTCTCTCATATTCTCTACCACACATTTAACTTTTACATTCTCTCTCCTCTAATTTCTACTCACTTTAATAATTTTTCTTAAAAACCGTGTCCCACCTCAATGGACCAATTGAGGTGGGACGGAGGGAGTAACATATGTTGTCAATACAGGTCAAATATGATGTAAAATTAACAGTACAAACGTCATATTTATGATTATGTCAAATTAGTGATATCCAAATATAAATATATAGTAGAACTAGAATAAGCCCGTGTTCGAGGACACATTGTTGATTTTTTTTTTTTTTTAAAGGGTTTTGGAAGGAAGAAAGAAAGAAAAGAGGCCCCACCCCACACAGACCTCTTCGTATCCCCCTCTTATTTAAATCGCCTCTTACAGAAAACACACACATTCATTCAATCGGCGAGAGCGAACAACGCGGCTGACGGGTACGCGTGGATTTCCGATCATCAGTCCAACCTCAACCCGATCGCAACGTTTTCTATTTGAATCTTAGTATCTTATTTAGTTATACACTCCCAATCGATTGTCTTTAGGGTTAGGGTTTCTCCTATTCGGCTCACCTCCAACGCTCTCTTCATCTGATATGGAAAAAAAATTAAAATTTTAAGGACAAAATGGAAAAGGAACAAAATAGTGAGAGCAAAATGGGAAATTTGCCAGGCGAAACTGTTCATAGAATTGTTCATTTGGGTGAGGTGGACAACCCTCTTTTATACTATAGATGTAAAATTAACAGTACAACGTCATATTTATGAAATTGCTGCAAAGATAAAAAGTGAATTAGAATCTAAAATATTTTGAATGAATGTAAAAATATATTTTATACTAAAATGTATGCAGTGCATGTAAAATTCATACTACTATACTAAGAATGTAATTTTTTTTTTATACATTTTGTTGTTCGATTTTTATATCTTTTAACTTTTTTTATTTTATTGTGGGCTTTTTTATGTTTGGAGTGCTACAGTTCGAAATTACAACTAGTAAAAATTTAGTTTTTAAGTATTTATTTTTCTTTTAAATTACTTTTTTTTTTTTACTTTTGTGTATACATATCTTTTCCTTTCATCTTTTAAACATTTTGTTTTTTAAATGGGAAAATATTATCAATAATTATCAATTTAGTAGTTATTGATAGAAATCGTGAAAAACTTTTCAATTTACAACCCAACGCACGATAATTTTTTTTTGACAAATCACAGGAACTAAATCAAAAGAGTTATTATAACTACAAAGGCCATTTTAGATTATTATTTTTTAAAAAACATAAAGTAAAAGGTATATAGCAAAAATATATAATTACATTCCTAATAAAATTACATAATTTGATTTTTTGTTTGTTTGAAGATACTACATCCTCTAACTAATATTTTCTTTCTCACCTGTCATCCAAATAAATTGACCACAACTTACAACTTAGACGCCTTAAGACAAATTTAACCTCCAATGAAAGAATTATTGTTCAAAAAGATGTCTTGCTCTTTCACATGAAACTGGTCAACAAATTTTTTTTTTTGGTGAACTGAAAACCTTGTGGTACGTCTTCTTGATGCAGTCATTTTAAGTTTCTTGGACTCAAGGCATCACCACTTTCAAAATCGCGTCAACATACACTTCAGCCGTTCAAAGAATCCGATTTGCTTTCCATCTACCATTCAACCTTTACACTCTTCTCCTATAGCCAGTAACATAGAAATAATTATGTACCGCAACAATCAATATAGTTTATGCTCTTGAGATGTTCAAATCTCTGAAGTGGTTTATATTGGCTTCTTATAAAGCTTTTGGGTTTCTAAAACTTCTATCATAAATATTTGTATTTCTTCCTCTACTATTTCTGCAAAAGGCATCAAATGCTGCTCATTTCTCCATCTGCAACTCAAGTTTGTTCACTACATTGGTGACTGCTCTTGGTTTAGAAGTATGATAGGATCCTTATTATCCAATAATAATTATGGTTGGATGTGCACTTCTACATCTGTGACACCGTAACTCCATTGACAGTAATTTGTCATAATCTTTTAATGTAGCTTTCCTATGTTCACTAACTTCTTCAATTACATCTACTGAATCAAGGAAGAAAGGAGTGTTGAAGGAGTTTCAGTGTTTCTTGTTCTTGAGATGGTTAGAATCAAAATCTTGGCTGATAACATGAAGATGCAGACGCCTCATTGATGGTGCCTGCAAGAAAGTGATATTTTGGTTATTAGCTAAGATATCTCACATTTTAGCATATCTTTCAAATAGAAAACCCGTAAAAAACTTCTTTCGGTCTTCTCAACCCAACACTACCAAAGCCAAAGAACTTTACCTCAAGTGCTATACCGTTCTATACAAAAGACATAAGTCAGGGGTTCGATCTCCATCAATGGTAGATTTCACTCTTCAAGTGTCATTATTGTAATAAATATAAACTTATCAATTGACAAAAAAACTAATTAAAAAAAACACGCAATCGAAAGTAATATCCTCCTACACCCGTAAGTTCCTGCCAGACCATCTGATACTCCCTCTATTTCAAACTGAGTGCCATCTTTTGTTTTGTTCATGGTTATGACTATATAAGGCCACCTATTTTGAGATGGACGGAGTTTAGTTTTGGACATCAGTTTGAGTAGTATCCCCTAAAATCTATTCGGAAAAGCTCTTTCTGGGTTCATTCCTTTTTTTTCTTATGTCCCATTAATCATCACAACAATTTCAGGCCCTCATCTTGGCATGAAAAGCTCATTGATTAGCAAACAATTGGTGCTCTAGTATCTCTTTCCTAATATATCTATTTGGGTAGCCTGTATTTTCTTGCAATATTTGCATATAGTGATTGAATCTTTCTTTTAACATGTCACGATATCAACAGCATTACATTTCGTTTCTAGTAGCAATTTTGCATCAAAAGTAAGCATGTCACAGAGAAAAAAAAACATTACTGTGTACACCAAATCCAAAATAAACACAGTAATCTATCAATGTAAAAATTACCACACTAAATTTGCAGAGAAACTACTGTACACACACTCTCGCAAGAGTATTACACATGCCCATACAAAAATAAGCAATTAGTTTCAAACACTTTCAGGGCATTCTACAGCTCAATTCTTGTTCCAAAACAAAATACATCAAAATCAAAACACACTCTTTACTCTAAGAACAAAAAAATCCCAAAATAGAACGAAGGATATACCTTGTGATCTCCACCGCCAGTTAAAATTTAATTTAAGTTAGCCATTGTAGGGGTTAAATGAAATGGATAGATGAAATATTAGATGGATGAGAAAAGGTGTAAAAAGTGTTAAATGAAATGGGAGAGGGGAATTAAACTATTGTTGATAATCTAAGTCAGCCATGGCTGTAACAGCTGTCAGAAGTGGTTGAAGTCTCAAAAGTGTTGGCTAGTACTTCTCCGTCCCACAATAAAGTTTCTAGTATGACTTTACGCGGGGATTGTCCCACAATAAAGTTTGTAATATGACGTTAAACGGAGATTAAGAAAAAATAAATATTGTGAGTATTAAAAGATAAGTAGGAGAGAGAAAGCTAGTAAGAAATAGTAAATGAATTGTTATTTTGAGTGTAGCAAGTGAATTATATTGTTCATTTTAAAGAATAAAACAATTAAAAACTTTATTCCGGATAAAAAAGGAAAGTAAGAACCTTATTTGGTGGTGATAGAGAGAGTATTAAAGGAAAAACAAAATAAGCTTACATTAGAAAATGAATACTACCTCCGTTTCACGTAATTGCAAACTAACTTTTTGGGTGTGGGAATTAAGGAAAAGTGATGTAAGAAAAAGAAAAAGTTAAATGTTGTGAGTATGAAAAATTAAATAGGAGAGAGAATGAGTGGGAAGAATAGTGAGGAGAGAGAATGTTGTGAGTGTAAAAGTGAAGTAGGAGAGAGAATGAGTGGATGGAATAGTGAATATTCTTTGCCATTTTAGAAAGTTTGCATTTACGTGGGACGGATCAAAATAGAAATAAATTTGCATATTTACGTGAGACGGAGGGAGTATTTTTAGGATGGCATTTCACTGTTGGTTTAGCTCTTTCCTTACAGAATCCTATGTAATATGCTCAATTGTTGATTAAAGATTGAGAATTGCGTTTTACAAGTTTTTATGGTTGCTGCTACTTCAGACTTCAGAGGACCGGGTTTCTTCTTTTTCCGGTTCTTCATCTTCTCGAATCTCGAACCCTACTCTATCTATAGTATAAATGAGGGTTGTCCACCTCACCAAAGGAACAGTACTATGAATAGTTTCAATGGCTGAATTTTCCATTTTGCCCTTAAAAAAAATTAAATTAAAAAAAAAAAAGTGTCCTCGAACACGGGCTTAATTAAAAAAAAAAAACGTGTTCTTGGACATGGGCTTATTCTAGTATGCTTATAAAATAGGTTTGCATATTGTCTTAACGAAATCTGCAAAGCTAAATTTTATACTCCTACCGTCCCCGCTTAAGTTTTACCAATTATTAAAAAAAAAAAACGTGTCCTTGAACACGAGCTTATTCTAGTATGCTTATAGAATAGGTTTGCATACTGTCTTAACGAAATCTGCAAAGCTAAATTTTATACTCCCTCCGTCCCCGCTTAAGTTTCAACAATTATTTAAAAGGGTGTCCCGTTATAAGCTTCACATTTCTTAAAATAGAAAAAGTTTATTAATATTTTATTATATCCACTAACTTTCCTCTCACACATTTAAATTATGGGTCTCACTTGTCATATCCACTCACTTTTTTCCTCTCACAACCCTTCTCCCACTCCCATTATTTTTTAATATACTCCATCCATCCCAATTAAAGCTTCACCAATTATCCAAAAGGGCGTCCCGTTAGAAGCTTCACCTTTCCTTTTTTGGCAAAGAATCTTTATTATTCAACCCACTCATTCTCTCTCCTATTTCACTATTACACTCACAACATTCTCTCTCCCATTTTACTATTACACTCACAACATTTTTAAAATTCTCTCTCCTATTTTACTATTACACTCACAACATTTTTGAAACCCTTAATTTGCAAAAAATGGTGAAGCAATTACCGGGACGAAAGGAGTATATATTGCTTTCTTAACTTGCGTGCTTCACCAAAATGGTGAAGCTTAACCGCTTCACTTTTTCTCTTTTGATTTTTTCTATTTATTTAGTTTAGCTGGGCAATCAACCAATTAGAATTAGGGCAACATATTTTCGCTTTTTTTTTTTTTTTCAAATAAGGTAACGTACTGACTAGTTATTAACTTAGGTATCGTACTTTCAAAATTAATTTCAAATAAGGTACCCACCAAATTTTTAACTAACGTCGTTAAAAAATCTAACGGGCTTGTCAACCTCGTTTAGGGGTGGGGGCGGGGTGGGTGGGGTGGGGGGGAGGTGGGGGTGGGTGGGTGGGTGGGGCGGGGTAGGGCGGGGTAGGGAGGGGGGGTGGGTGATGGGTAGGGGGTGGGTGGGTAGGGCGAGGGGGTGGGGTGGGTAGGGCGAGGGGGTGGGTGGGGGTGGGGTTGGGGTGGGTAGGGGGTAGGGGGTGGGTAGGGCGGGGGGGGGGGTGGGTCGGGGGTAGGGGGTGGGGGGCAGGGGGTGGGTAGGGGGTAACGATGTTGACAAGCCCGTTAGATTTTTTAACGACGTTAGTTAAAAATTTGATGGAATACCTTATTTGAAATTACTTTTGAAAGTACGATACCTAAGTTAGTAACTAGTTAGTACGTTACCTTATTTAAAAATGGACCTTAAGTACGTTACCCACCTTTGATAATTATTCCTAGTTTTTAAACTATGTGAGCATTTAACCCGGTAGTACTTTTTCAATCTCTCCGAATGTTAGTCCCACTTTTAACCCGACTAGAGACTTTTTCCATTTTGCAGATGCCCAGGAACCAGCAATTTCTGAGGCCCTCACTAAACATTTATAGAAAGAGACGGAATGAAGCCACCTTAGGCCCATTTAAGATTTATAAATTAGGGATGCTTTGCACCGTATGCCCAAAAATAAATCTCCAAGAACTACTACTTATGGGTTTTCAGCCCATTTATTTCAAATTCATTGGACTTCAATTGGACCTTTCATTTGCCATATACTTCGATGTTTTAATCTAAAAAAATTATCATTTATACTCCCTCCGTCCAGTTACATATTTCACACTTTCTATTTTGGGCGTCCAATTACATACTTCACACTTTGTCTCCTACATTATTTTAATACTCACAACACCATTATAATTTACTATTCCCTCCACTCATTCTCTCTCCTATTTTACTTTTACACTCACAACATTATATCATTATTTTTTCCTTAATCCACGCGTGAACAGTAACTGTGAAACATGTACTTGAACGGAGGGAGTATTTATTTAGAGTGTCTCACTCAAAAAATAAAATAAAATTACAAAGTCTGAAAATAATGATTTAAAAAAAAATATTGACAACAATTTTCATATTCATAACAATTATCCAATTATATTTGTTAATTCATTTACAGTCAATCTCCTACTCTAATATCCACATTTACAACACATTAATATTAAATATTTTTTCTCAATTCACATGAATGCCAATTTTTTTTAAATAAATAATGTGGGATGGAAGATAACTATTTTCTCAGTCCAACAATAAAGTTCTTAGTTTGATTTTGTACACGAATTAAGAAAATAAAAATGTTATAATTATAAAAAGTAAAATAAAAGATAGAAATTGGGTAAGAGTTTTTGTTGTGAAACAAGTCGTTATCCATTTTTTCCAAAATTTGAAATTCATAAATCCCTTAATTATTTGTGCCCTAAAGTCCTGTCCTTCACGTGAATATATTTGACATTTATGCCCTCATATCTTTCTTATCCTTGCCATCACTTATATGGAAATTTCTACCAAAACTCCAACTTTACTTTCAAATAAATTTTGAAATGCTAAAGGCATAAAAAAAAGTTATAAAATTTTATTCACAAAATAAATAAACGATATTTTATTAATTGAATCGACAATGAATTCGCTACATTTTAATTAAAAACACCTACAAAATTATTACATTTATAATTTTGTGATTTTCTTTTTAACCCATGATACCTCCTATATATAAAAAAAAAAAAAAAAAAAACCCTTCTGAAATAAATCTCATAACTGATCCGCCAATTTTCCCGAGAATCCTACTAAATTTCAGGCCCACTATCCAAAAATCAAAACTACCCCTCGGTGTAATTCCCTCTAACCTCAAGGGTATTCACGTCAATTTCTCAAAAATTGTTAGACAAAGCGGGAAACCAAAAGTATCCGCGCCCCCAAGACGCACACATAGTCCGAGTCATTGTGTATTTTGGTTATTAAATTATAGACCAATTTTCAATATCACCCTTGTTCTTTTTGCTTTTTTGAATGTCATCATCAAACTTTTTCATTTTTTATATCATCACTTTGTCCATTTAATTATTTAATTTTTTTTTTCAAATGTTAGTCACATAATCTTACATGACGAACGAAGGTTATGTTTTTAACGATTTAGTTAGCATATGCTTGCGTGTTTGCTGAGTAGATTTAGTGGGAGAAGACCTCGCCATTTATAATCACGTGAGATTCACATGTCACATCTAAGAGTGGCAAAGCAATTTATTTTTTTGAAAGAGGGTTAAGATTGCTATAGGATAAATATGAGATTCACATTTAGCATACAAGAGGTCAAAATAATAATTTAGTGCAATTTCTCAAAATTAAAGAGGTCAAAATGTATAAACTCGTCATTTTTAGTAATAAAAAGTCATTGAACATGTACCTAGCTTTGCTCCTGTCAGCGAACATAATCTATGTTAATAATGTCATCAAAAAGTTAACCTGTGTTCGTTACTTGAGGTTATTTAACTAACCTTCATTAGAATTTTGACAATTGAATTGACAGAATGATAATATTGAAAAAATTGTAGTAATATTTAGTTGTAACTCAAAGAAAATAAAAAATGGTGGGGACATTGCAATTAGACTTATAATTTAGTGACCAAAATATTAATTTGGCCACCTCTGAACCGTTTCACGGTCTTGGGCCCACCGAACAATTTCTTCCTCGGGGTCCATAAATGATCAAAACCGTTGATTTTCTCAATCTAACGGCTAATATAGCAAACGAGTGGTTGCCTTATTTCCATGGTTTTTTTCCATTAAACCCTAGATACTTCTTCGTCTCCCTCCCGCCTCCAACTTTTTCTCTCCTCTCTAAATTTTACGTTAACAGCGCCGCCGGACTTACCGACTTCCCGATCTTACATATATCTACGAAGGTTTTCCTGTTTTTATAGATTAGATCGTTGATTCGTGATGCTATCGTTCCCCTTTTCAGCGATTTAAATCGATTTTATTTGGGGGGGGGGGTTTCTGTTATTTTCAGGTAAATATTTTTATTTTTCTTGCCGTGTATGTATAGAGAAAAATGGGTTCTTGATGGTTGATTGTATCTTGATGTTGTAATCGATGAGTCTCATGGAATTTTGTTGATTTTTGATGGGTGTGAAGAAACGTCTACTGAACTGACTGAGTTGGACTCCGAGTTATTTACCGAATTTGGTTTGGGTCTTATTTTGGGTAGGAAATTGTTGCAAGGATACTACTATTGAGGATCTGAGTTGTGAAAATTAACTGAGTTGGGTCCGAGTCGGACTCAGTTCCCTGAGTTTACTGAAGGCTGGTGAGTGAGTTGAAGGGCTTAAACACTGAGTTTGCATGTGGCTTATGATCTGTGTTTGAGGTTGGAAGAGAAGAGTTAAAAGAAAGTGTAAGCTTTGGAAAGTGTACTGAAGAAGTTTGGGAGAATTTGAAAGAAATGAGAAGGAACACTAGAGTCTTTGGTGCCAGGGTCTTGAGGTCTGGAAGGCGGCTATGGAGCGGGCCAGCTGAGGAAGCCAGACAAGATTGGATTGAGCTTTTTGACAAATCTGGGGAAGATGTTCAAGGGAGATGCAAAGAGACTGGGTGGCATGATGACAACACTGGTTTGAATCAAGAAACAGCAGATGCGATGGAGATTGATGTAAATAAAGAACCCGGAATGGGGGAATCCCGCGAATCTGGCTTGATGGATTGTGGTGTTAAGGGAGATAGGAGGTGGGGAACTGTTTATTCGAGGAAGCGAAAGCGGAGGAATTCAGATAGATTAGATAATGACTTGTCGAATTCCGTGGACCGGAGATATGGAAAAACTTTCTTTCGCAAACAAGCTAAGAAGAAAATTAGAGTAGAACCAAAACCCGAAGCTGGTGAGTTGAATTCAGAATATGACGGACAAAATGCTTCTGGTGATTCATCTAACTCATGGGGCCTGGCTTCGTTGGTTGTATCTCCTTGTGGTAGAAGGCCTTTGTTTTCGTCTTTCTTGAACTTGATTTTGAGGTATATAAGATTTTCGAGAGTGAGATTAGCACAACTATCTGCCATTCTGCTTTCGGAGCCTATAGTCCATGTTTATGCTTTCAACGGGATTCAATTTTTGCAGGTATGTACTACCTATTTATCATTTTAATGTAGTTGTAGTATACAGGGGATATCTGCTTTGGGGTTCTTTGGTCCATGTTACTATCATTTAAGCAATTATCTTTATGTTTTTGACCTTTATCTACCATTATTAACTTTTATAAAAGTTCAGTATTGATCTTTTGTAAATTATACATTGTGCTATTAGTAATTTGGCAACAATTTCAGGATTTCTTGGTGTTTAGAGATTCCTTCTTATAATTGGCTTTATGTAATGTTGCCCTTTGATCATGCTTTCAGGATTCATCTTGCAGTAGAAGCTCAGGATTCTGCAGAGTTATGGGCTCAAAGGATACTACACCTTTATTTTCTGTTGACTTTAATGCAATTCCGACCAGCTTTATGTCTTTGCATTTGAGTCTGCATCTCCTGTCTGCTCTCCATCCCCATCTACTTGTGATACATACAATGTATATGGAGTTGAGGAATAGCACACATTTCCCAATAGAAGAGCATCTATCATGTGTTATTAGTGAGACGGAGCAGCCTTTGATCAGAATTATCCCCATAGCAGAGCAGCCATCATACATTAGCTGTGAGAGTGACCAGCCTTTAAGCAAAACTACCCTCGAAGAAGAGCCATCATCATGCGTCAGCTTCGAAATTGACCAGCCTTCAAGAAGAGTTAAAGCGATTCCAACGGGCAAGTCTGCCAAAAGGACTGTTTTGGCACCTAAATTAGGTACCAGAACTATGCAATTAAGGAGTGGTGTTATTACTCGCAGTATCCAAAAGAGAAGGACTTCGATGAGGTCAATGAGACATAGAAATTCTTCAGGGGTTGGATTCCGTAAACCAAATTTGGTCATTAATAAAGGTGTTCCATTGATTCAGATGAAGCCTAATGCAGATAAATTAAGTTCACTTAAAAGGGTAGCACAGACAAATTTAAAAGAGGCAAATTCTTCATCGGTGGCATTGAATGAGGATGTAGAATCCGCCAGCTGTAGCGCAGACATATTGGTTATCGAATCCGATAAGTGTTACAGAGAATGCGGAGCTATTATTACGTTGGAATATTCCGATTCAGAGCAGTGGTTTCTTGTCGTTAAGAAAAATGGTACAAGAAAATTCATGCTTCAGGCCCAAAAGTTTATGAGACCTTGTTGTGTCAATCGAATAACTCGTGCCATTATATGGACTGACGATAATGGTTGGAAGCTGGAGTTTCCGAATAGGCAAGACTGGATTGTTTTCAAGGAACTTTACAAGAAATGCTCAGAGCGGAGTGTGCCGACCCCATTAGCGACACCTCCAATTCCTGTTCCTGTGGTACGTGAAGTATCAGGGTATGCTGACTGGGTAACTGTTTCTTTTAGTCTCCCGGAATCCTACCTTACTGTCAAAGGTGATGAAGTGAGTAGGGCTTTGGAAAAGAGAGTTCCTATATATGACATGGATTCTGACGATGAAGAATGGTTAAAAAACATTAATAGCGAGCCTTGTGCAGAGAATGAGACTGGTGTGAGAATCTCGGAGCACACTTTCGAGATGATAATTGATACTTTTGAGAGAGGTATTTTCTCGGCTTCAGATGATTATACGAAAGTGGAAGTAGTTGTTGATCGATGTCATGAGCTGGCTGCTAGAGAAGTTTTAGAAGCTGTGCATAGTTATTGGATGTCTAAACGACAAAAGAGAAGCGGCTCACTTGTTAGGATGTTTGAGGTAAAAGACAATTTTTTAGCTTATTTTTTTTTCATGTTTCTAGTAAATATTTGTGATTATGATCTTGAAATAATTAATCTCTATATATTTGATGTTAATGATTTTTCCCAACAGATTTACGAGCGAAGGAGAGCTGAAGTCTTACCAAAGGCTATTTTTCGAAAGAAAAGATCATTATCATTGAAAAGACAACCTAGCCAAGTGGGAAGGGGAAAGCAACTTACTTTCTTGAAAGGTATACTTTTTGTAAAGAAAAATTGTCTGGTGGGGGCAAGATTTAGACCTTAAATTTTCCCGGGAAGGAAATATTTATAATATCTAATCTGTATTTAATCAATGAACAGCTGTTGCAAATGAACAAAAAGCAGTACAAGCCCAGAATGCTTCGATGAAGGTGGAGGAAGCCAATGTAGCGGCTCGTAGGTCTGAGGAAATGGCAATTCAGAAGCGTCAGAGAGCTCAGATCCTTATGGAGACGTCAGATTTGGCCACTTACAAAGCAACAATGGCACTGCAAATTGCGGAAGCAGCAGCTTGGGCAGCCAAATCACCGGATGCAAGTGATATGGCCCAATTTTTTCTGGATGAATAACTGCATTTTGTGGTATTTTGATGCATAATATTGAAATGGCCATTTATTTTTCCAGTTATGAGAGGGATTACAGCCTCGTGGCCGTTTTTTTTAAAAAGCCTTGGGAGGTAGAACCAAAAAGAAAAAAAAAAAGTACTGTAATTTTGTATAGATTTTGATTGCATGTACATGTTGTATTATTAGTATACCTCCCCCAAATTTGTATTGGTTGGGTTTTTAAAGGGGAAAAAGGAAAAGAAAAAAAATCTCATGAATTTAAGTTGGGCATTAGAAGACAGGCAATGTCAATTTGTCTTAGATTGGTCATGAATTGTTAGGCTAGTTCATTGAATTTTTTTTCTAAGTTCATTGAAGTTCTATTTCCCGCAGGCGGGAGAGAGTCAGGGGGCAATGAATCGTTGGACTTTTTTCTCGAGAGATGCCGAAGAACAAGGTCTAATAGATCGTTGTATTGAGTAGTCACAAAAAGCAAGAAAAAAAATCTGGTATTTTAAGAAAAGAGAATCCCGCGTCTAATAGATATTGAGTGGTCACCAAAAGCAAGAAAAAAAATCTGGTATTTTAAGAAAAGAGAATCCCGATCTAGAGCCTCAATTCTCTTTTAGGCTGATATAAATAAATATTTTCGTCTCAAAATATTTGCAGTTTTAGTAAAGATTTTGTTGTTTCAAAGTACTTACAGTTTTAGGAAAGATTTTTTGTTTCAAAATGCTTATAATATTACATTTTTTTATAAAATTTTGACACATTTTTCTTAAATTTGCATTATTTATTTATAATTAGGTAGTTGTCATTGTAAAAAATATTTAATTGACTAGGTATTTAAAATATTTAAGGAGTAATTTAGTCTATTTGATATATATTAATTGCTTTTCTTAATAAATATGTCTAATTTTTTTTCGAAATACAAGTATTTTGAGAGGAGGGAGTAGTTTTAAACATCAAGATCATCTCATTATATAATGGAAGATCATGAAGTATGCGTTAATTGCTGACACTTAATATGAACAAATGAAAGAGGAGGTTGGTGGAATTTAGGATCTGTACGGTTGAATTGGTTGGTGGAATTTGGGACCTTGATTGATGGAATTGGGACATCAACTGTGCAACAGTCTCATTTTATTATAATTATAACTGTTAACAAGATTCATCTATTTTTACGCGATTGAATAGCCACCTATTAGTATGAAATTGAACTTGAATGGTTGGGAAATTCATAGCCCCCAATTCGAGGTTAGGTGCATATGAGAGGGAACGGTGTCGTTTCTAGTAGACTGATTTGAAATTAATTAGGGAAAATATAGAAATATATCCCTGTACTTAGGTCAAAGATGCAGATATAGATATGTCGATATACAAGTCAATTGTCATATTAACACTCGTACTTAAGAAAAATGTGTGGATATTTGGATATTATTATCTTTCCGGCCAAATTCCAACGGAATGACTGACTAGGCATTCTAGATATAGATATGTCCATGTACAAGTCATTTTGGCATTATAAAATTAAAATACTTATTTACAAGTAACATCCCTCCTAAATAGAGGGGCAGAATGTGAAATATTTTCACATTACATTACCAGTCCAATATATCCTCATTTTAAAGAAAATCCCAAATAACCTCTCATCTTCCCCAATCACGCCTGCCAAAAAAATTCACCCATTTTTAATCATAAAATCCAACTGCATAATCCCACCTTGAGACCCATAGCGTCCGCTTCCGAATTTTTAATGAAGAGAAAAGAAAGTGAGAGGAGGGAAAATGAGAGAAAAGAAAGGGATGGAAGTGAATTTAAATTCCTTCCGATGTGCTTCCGAGTTAGGAAGGAAATGAAAGGAAAAACAAAATTTTCTTTCCTCATGCTTTCGAATTTTGGAATGAAATGAGAGAAAATAAAAAGAAAATAACTTCTATACCCTCACTTCAAACTAATAGTTAATAAATTATTGAGGCAAAGCATAGCTATGAGAAACTCAACTCAGTTTAGGACCAATTTACCATGAGGCCTTAGCGTTGCTATGATACTTCAGAAATTTGAGTACTTTAAACCTAGGGTCTTAGAAACTGGAAAGTAAGCAAAAGCTTAAATGCTGAAAGTGTGAGTTCAATCTCAAGTTACTAATAGCAGCTTCCAGCTTTTTTTCTTTATTTATTTTTTGAAAAGAACAACTTCCAGTAAATGGCAAGAACAGTCCAACATACTGTTGGGATAGAGGACCAATCGGGTTAGACATCGAAGCAAGGGGGAGAATTTCGTCAGGAGCTGCTGCCGTCAAGAGCGGCCGCGCTGCTTAAGTGCGCGACCGCGCTCTTGGACCGAGACTGTTGCTAGGGGTGGAATTCTTCGAGGGCGACCGCGCTGAGAGGGAGGGCGACCGCGCTGAAGGGCCGAGGCTGGGCGTTGGAGTTACTGGACAGTAGCGCGACCGCGCTTGGCATGAGGGCGGCCGCGCTGGGCCCGTTTTCAGCAGTTCGGGAATCCTTGTTTGTCTAGGGTTTGGTTAGTTTCCTAAAGTCATATATAAGGCAAAGTTCCGCCTCTTTTCTCATTGTAACAAAAAATCTACATACATAGTGCAAGATCCTGGCTTGGTAGTGCCCCCAGACGTAGCCAATCAAATTGGTGAACTGGGTTAACAATTTCTTGTGTCTTTTCTGTGCTTTTGATTTTCTTGTGCTTTGTTTGTGTGCGATTATTATTCTTGTGGTTTGCTTGGGCTGTGGAGGGCTATATTCACAACAATTGGTATCAGAGTTTTTGGTTTCAAGATCAAGGGAGTTGTTCCAAGCAATCAAGAATGGGCAAGGACAAACAGGCGGTTGAGAAATTCGATGGGTCTGACTACGGATATTGGAGGATGCAGATTGAGGATCTTTTGTACAACAAAGACCTCTATAAGCCTCTGAAGGGTGTCAAACCGGAAGATGAAGATCAGGAAGAATGGGAACTCATGGATCGAAAAGCCCTAGGGGTGGTCAGATCTACTTTGTCAAAGTGGATTGCAAAGACTACCAAGAAGGCGACAACCACCAAGGAGCTATTGGATTATCTTACTGAGAGATTTGAAACTCCATCTGCTGCAAATAAGGTTGATTTGATACGCAAGATGGGTAGTCTCAAGATGCAAGAGGGAGGATCCTTGGCTAAGCACATCGATGAGTTTATGGATGTTATAGATTCATTGACAGCGGTGGAGATCAAGTTCGATGATGAGGTTCATGCGTGTTTGTTGCTAGCTTCTTTACCAGCAAGTTGGAGCGGAACGGTGACAGCAATCAACGCTTCAGCAGGTAAGAAGAAATTGAAGTATGATGATGTTAAAGACTTTCTCTTGGCTGAGGAAAATCGCATGAAGAAGTTGGGGACATCAAGCGCTTCGGGATCGGCTTTAGCTACTACTAGCAAGGGGAAGCCGGGTACTAGCAAACAAGGGAGAACCGAATCTAGGAAGAACGTGGTGAGTGGAAAGGGCAAGACCGGGGAAAACAAAGACAAACCAAAGGTTGCGAAGGGATCTGTTCAGTGCTATTATTGTAAGGAGTTGGGACACTTCAAGAGGGATTGTCCAAATCGTAAGGGCAATCAAAGTGAATGTGACGATCGAAGGTGATGATGCGGTTCCGAGTGTTAGTAGTGCACTAGAATCATGGGTGCCGGATTCGGGGGCATCATTCCACTCTTGCGAGCACAAGGAAGAGATGGAGAACTACACTTAGGTGATTTCGGGAAGGTCTATCTCGGCGGATGGAGAGCCTTTGGAAATCAAGGGAAGGGGATGTCGAATAGGAGCATCGACGGGAAGGTCTTACATCCGAACGGGTCGGGCACATTCCGGGTTTGAAAAGAACCTACTTTCGGTTGGGCGCTTGGACGAAGAAGGTTACAAGGTGACATTCGGCATGAACTGGTTATTACCAAGAAGGATTGTGAGATCGCTCGGGTAATAAGGAGGGTACTTTGTATTTGGCGAATAACACCAAGGATAGTATCGTGGCGGCGCAGCCAAGGGTGATACGGATTTGTGGCACTGTTGATTGGGTCACATGAGTGAGACGGGGATGAAGGTGCTTTGTTCAAAGGGACTACTATCGGGTTTGAAGACAGTCAACGTGGGGATCTGCGAAGATTGCATGTTTGGCAAACAGGGGAGAAATAATTTCTCGAGGACAGTAGGGGTTCGAGGAAGCAAAGTTGGAATTGGTTCACACGGACTTGTGGGGGCCATCTCCGGTTACATCTCTGGGTGGTGCGTCATATTACATGACCTTCATTGATGATTCTACAAGGAAGGTTTGGGTCTATTTCTTGAAGGGGAAAGATGAGGCTTTCGAGGTATTCAAGAAGTGGAGGGCCTTGGTGGAGAATCGACGGGACTTAAGCTTAAGTGCTTGAGATCGACAATGGTGGGGAGTATGAGCTTGGTGAGTTGAGGGAATATTGTGCTGCGAATGGCATTCGTATGGAGAAGACTCCAAAGCGGACACCACAACTCAACGGGGTAACATAGAGGATGAACAGAACATTGAATGAGCGGGCTAGAAGTATGAGATTGAAGTGTGGACTTCCGAAGACGTTCTGGGCATATGCAGTTGACACGGCGGCTTTCTTGATCAATCGGGGACCATCGGTACCATTGGGGAATGGAATTCCAGAGGAAGCTTGGAGTGGCAAGGTGTAAATCTGTCCTTTCTTCGCATATTTGGCTGCGTTTCTTATGTTCATGTTGATTCTCGCCGAGAGAACTAAATTAGATGCAAAATCTGTTAAGTGTACATTTATTGGGTATGGCGGGGATGACTTCGGGTACAAGTTTTGGGATGACCAAAATCATAGAGTTATTCATAGTCGAGATGTGGTATTCAATGAACATGTTTTGTACAAGGACAGAAAGGGGGCATCTGATGACACTAGTTCGGAACCGGAAATTGTAGAGGTGGATATTCCTAACTCGGGTGGGAGCAGAACGGTTCATGATGACCATGGTCGAGAGGTCACCGAAGATGAACCACGTACTCCGGAACCGGATATTCCGCTGCGTAGATCCAAAGCAGTTGCGTGGATCGCCCGACAGTATACTCCATCCAATTATTATTTGTTGTTGACAGATAATGGGGAACCGGAATGTTATGCGGAGGTCGCTTCGTAGTGCACTTTGTAACAAGTGGAAAGCTGCGATGGATGATGAGATGGACTCATTGAAGGCCAACAAAACTTGGGAGTTGATCGAACTACCTAAGGGGAAGAAGGCACCGCATAACAAGTGGGTTTACGTGGATCAAGGAGGAAGCAGACGGTAGCAAGCGTTACAAGGCAAGACTGGTTGTAAAAGGATTTCAGCAAAAGTACGGTATTGACTACACCGAGGTATTCACTCCGGTTGTGAAGATGACCACTATCGAATGGTTCCTGGGGATAGTAGTGGCGACAACTTGTTGCTTGAACAGATGGATGTGAAGACGACCTTTCTTCATGGGGACTTGGAGGAAGAGATTTACATGGTACAGACCAGAGGGTTACTTGTCTAAGGGTAGCAAGGAGCTAGTTTGCAGATTGACTAAGAGCTTGTATGGCCTTAAACAAGCTCCTAGGCAGTGGTACAGGAAATTTGATGGGTTCATGCACGACATTGATTTTATCAGATGTGAAGCGGATCATTGTTGCTACTTCAAGAACACGGACAATGGGTACATTATCTTGCTGTTATATGTGGACGACATGCTAATAGCGGGCTCTAGCAAAGAGAGAGGTAAACAGATTGAAGACTTAGTTGTTAGAACGGTTCGAGATGAAGGATTTGGGAGAGGCCAGGAAAATCTTGGGCATGCGGATTGACCGGGATAGGAAGTCGGGTAAGTTGGTTCTTTCACAAGCAGAATACGTTGAGAAAGTCTTGGCAAGGTTTTGTATGGAAGAGGCGAAGCCAACAGGGACGCCATTAGGTTTGCATTTCAAGCTATCCGAGAAGGACTCACCTAAGGGGAAGGAGGAGCGTGACAAGATGGAGAGAACTCCATATGCTTCAGTAGTGGGGAGTCTCATGTATGCAATGGTGTGTACAAGGCCGAACATTGCACATGCGGTGGGAGTAGTCAGCCGGTTTATGGGCAATCCAGGAAAGCAACATTGGGAAGCGGTTAAGTGGATCCTACGTTACTTGAAGGGTACTGCTGGTAAGGCTCTATGTTTCTCGAGCAAGGAAGTGGTGTTAGCGGGTTATGTTGATGCGAACTTGGCATCGAGTGATTTTGATAAGAGGAGAAGTACTACGGGTTATGTGTTCACATTGGGTGGTACGACAATCTCCTGGGCTTCTAAATTGCAGAAGATCGTGGCGCAGTCGATCGCAGGCTGAATATGTGGCGTGTGAGGCGAGTAAAGAGATGGTATGGTTGCGTAACTTCTTGGGTGAACTTAGGAAGATGCAAAGTGGTAACGTTCTCTACAAATGACAATGAGTGCAATACATTTGGCAAGAAATCCGGAGTTTCATTCGAGGACGAAGCACATTGAACTGAGGTTTCACTACATCAGACATCTCTTGGAGGAGAAGATCTTGGGGCTAGAGAAGATATTGGGATCGGAGAACCCGGCTGACATGTTGACAAAGGTTGTGAACCTTGAGAAATTGAAGCTGTGCAAAGCTTCAATTGGGTTTGGAGAATAGGAGAGGAGGATGGCACTACCATGATCGAGGTGAGCACTAGGAGGACACCAAGGGTGAGTTGAAGAATGGATACGGGGCTTGTATGTGTGGTTGATCTCTAGGTGGGAGATTGTTGGGATAGAGGACCAACCGGGTTAGACATCGAAGTAAGGGGGAGAATTTCGTCGTGGAGCCGTCGTTGCCAAGTCAGCGGCCGCTAGCCGCTTTAAGTGCGCGACCGCGTTCTTGACCGAGATCGTTGCTAGGGGTGGAATTCTTCGAGGGCGACCGCGCTGAAAGGGAGGGCGACCGCGCTGAAGGGCCGAGGCTGGGCGTTGGAGTTATCCGGACAAGAGTCGCGCGACCGCGCTTGGCATGAGGGCGGCCGCGCTGGGCCCGTTTTCAGCAGTTCGGGAATCCTTGTTTGTCTAGGGTTTGGTTAGTTTCCTAAGGTCATATATAAGGCAAAGTTCCGCCTCTTTTCTCATTGTAACAAAAAATCTACATACATAGTGCAAGATCCTGGCTTGGTAGTGCCCCCAGACGTAGCCAATCAAATTGGTGAACTGGGTTAACAATTTCTTGTGTCTTTTCTGTGCTTTTGATTTTCTTGTGCTTTGTTTGTGTGCGATTATTATTCTTGTGGTTTGCTTGGGCTGTGGAGGGCTATATTCACAACACATACGACTGCAAAATACCTGGCTAAAGCTACAACAGATTGAAGCCAAGAAGTTTCAGAATCAGAATCTGGTCATATGCTGCTCACGTACCTTGCTTTTGTCTTTCAACTCATCAAGCTCCGCTTCAATTAACTTATCAATTGACTGTTCCTCAACTTTATTGTTGTCTTTTTCATCTTTGACAAGATCTGTCAAAGATTGAAAAAAGAGAAGGAGACGGAAAAGAGATAGAAAGAGACGGAGCAGATGAGGTTTAATGAGGGTAATGATGAGATTACAAAAAATATGTGAGGGTAAAAGTGGGATAATAATGAAAATTGTTAAGCTTTCAATTTCTTTCCTTCTAATTCCTTTCAATTTTGAGAGGAAAATTTTGGGAGGAAAATCCTAAAAAAAGAAAAAAAAAATCCTTTCCACTTCCTCCCTTAAAAATCTCGGAAGCAAGCTAAAGAAGAATTTTTTTTTTTATAAATTTCCTTCCTTTTATTTTCCTTTCTCTCAATTTTTAAACTCGAAAGTAGACCATAGATTCCTTAAAAAATGAGCAAGTATGGATTGAAGGAAAGAACTGTGGCCCGTTCATTTCATTGACCAAGAAAATTTTGGGAATCCATTTGAAGACTCCAGCCGGTCAAACTTTCTCTATTTCGACGTACTCCATAGATTTTGGTCAAGTTCTTTATAATCCAAGAACTCCATAGATTACATTCAGATCTTTTAATCCGGCAAACTCCATCCCTCCGTCCACAGCTTCAAATTCGGCCGAGCACCATCTCCTCAACAAGCTCTTGGGTTCGAAAAATACCTTCGATAACATTGAATTCGACCCATGTTCATCTTTTGCCGGCTCCCCTTTGCAACAATTTCGACTATACTCTAAACTTGGCTGCCCCAATTCACTATAGTTGCAACATTGAAATTGCAGCAACAATGATCTTCTTAGATCTATTTCAAATTTGCATAAATAAACTGGGTTTTCTTTTTTATTTAAAAAAAACGATCTTGCCATTGATTGGGACTTGTAATTTTGTATATTTGTGTTGGCTTCTGATCTACCTTAATATGTTAATTTATTCAATTTTGTGTTGTGAGGGCGGTGGTGGGTGGGTGACTGTGGTGCTGGTGTTGGACATGATGAGGATGATTATGAAGATTTGAGACTTTTTAACAAACTTGCTAACTGTAGTGGCAAGAAAAATTTTATTTCATCAATTATATAACAGAGTTGTTAACTATTTAACGAATATTGACCTTCTAATTTTTGTATCAAAACGACGTAGTTTTGAACTCATTATGCTCATCAAATTCCAGTTGGACGCCTAATCAACCATTTTTCTTGCCAACTAGGACGCCTAGTAGGCCATTTCGTTAAAATTTGGACGGAAAGATGACATGTCCAAATATCCACACATTTTTCTTAAGTACGAGGGATAATATGACAATTATTATATAAAGGCATATATGCATCCTTAACCTAAGTACAGAAGCATATTTCTATATTTTCCCGACTCAATTATGTAAATTTTCTCCACACACATTCTCCCGATTTTAATGCCATTCCTGTTGATATTTCTACCAAATTGCCACCGGCTCCTGACTCGGTTAGTAATGTCTTGGACTCAATTATGTAAATGATTATTGATCATTTTCTGGCCACCACCACCCACTACACAACTGTAAGTACCCAAATCTGGCTCATGACTTTCGGTTAAGTTTCCCGGCAATTCCCGGGACTTTTCTAAAGTTTAGGGGCAATTCTGAAACTTTCCCAAACCTCCCGAGGGACGAAGGAATTGTTAGAAATTAAAATTCTACGTAGTCCCTCACTGGAAAGACCTAGAACGCCACTGAAATTACCCGGATTCGTGCGAGCGAAGGCGGTTGTCTTTCGCGGAGGGTTGGTGTCTGAGACCTCGCTTCATGGGAAGGAAAATGAGGAGTCGCCACGCGGTTTTTGTATTTTGAGCCCAAACGTTGAGAAACGGCTATTGTGAAAATGGTGTCGTTTTTATTGGTAGCAAAAACTTAGGAAAAGGCTTTTGAAAACAAAAAGGGATCATTTTTATTGGTAGCAAAAACGAGTAAAAAGCTTTGAAAACAGGGGATCATTTTTATTGGTAGCAAAAACGAGTAAAAAGCTTTGAGTACCAGAGATTGTTAGGTTCGGAGGTCACGTTACATTTCGGGAAGAGTATTACGAGATCACCCGAAATGCCTCGTATGACGAGTCTTTCTACCTTTCTCGAAAACGTGTGTGTGTGTGTGCGTGTTTTGAAATGGGGGCTTGAATGACATGCTTAATCTTGGTTTGAATGTCAAATGTTGATTAGGTGACTTTGTTTGAAAAGACGAGCGTTTGAATGACAAACGTCGGTTTTGAGTTTGAAATGAGCGTTTGCGTGGCAAACGTCGATTTTGATCTTTTGAAAGAGAGTTCGAAGGACGAACTCCGGTTTTGAACCGGGCGAGTCATTGTTAACGATTTTTACGGAAAACGCTGTATTAAATGATTTTATGTGTCAAATGGCGGCTTTTAGTTTGAAGATGAGCGTTTGGAGGCCAAACGTCATTTCGCGCGTTTTGAAAGAGAGTTCGAAGGACGAACTCCGATTTTGAACCGGGCATTACATTGTTAACGATTTTTACGGGAAAAACGCGTATTAAATGACATGCAATCAACGAATCGGGTTGCGACTCGGACTTTGAAAAGTAAATACTATCACGATCCAAACGGGTCGGACTTTGTAAATGACAGTATTTAAAGCAGTATCAACGGCATCAAACGATCTGGAATTGTAAATGACGATCAACGAGCCAAAACGGCTCGGAATTGTAAATGACGATCAACGAGCCAAAACGGCTTGGAATTGTAAATGACAGAAAGTAAGTGACGATCGACGGATCGATCGATCCGGAATGGTAAATGACATAAAAATAAACTGAACGGGAGTCGGAACGTCGTTTTAACCTCGTGATTACTTCTCTTACGGGAAGAGAAGAGGATCGAGGGGCTAAAACGTATCGGACCCCGTTAGACGGAGGCGTCTACATTTCAATAACGTTGTTCGAAACGGTTGTAGCGACTGGCGCGTAAACCGAGACGAAATGAGAGATTTAGAGAGAGGGAGTTATACCTATGGCTAGGGTCGACTCCTTTGGCTCTGGGGTGTGTACGGGACACGAAAAGTAGTTTGAAACGGTGTTTCGGAGTGGTGAGGGGCGTATTGGATCGAAATATGGAAGTTTCACGCGAATCGAGACAAAACGAGAGCTCTAAGGGGTGAAAATCAGTTTGGGCCGTGGGGTATGTGGTGGTTTGGAGTAAAATCTTCCTCTTTTTTGGCTTTGACAAGAACTTCTATTTATAGGTAAAAATGCAAGAAGAGTCCTGGACGAACTTAGACTGTTTTCCGTGGTTTTGTGGTATTTTGGAATTTCAGGGCTCACGGGCAATTTCTGTAAAATTTGCAAAGTGAGTCCTACTGACTTTGACTATTTTGGTCTTTTCAGCTTGATTTGTGATTGAAGGGTGACGGGAGGGCTGTGGCATGGCTGCCACGTGTCCCATGACTCACCAAAGGTATGGGAGTTCGTTCCCCGGTCCCGGTTTTGTCCGTTTTTTAAAATAACAGTCCGGAAAATGTCCGAAACGCCCCCGAAAAGTGCCGGAAAGTGTGTTTTTTAGGGAAAGCCGTACTTTCACGTGCGATGACGTGTGTTAAGTACGTTTCGACGTCGGGAAGCACGGGGCAGTCCCGGGACGTCTCGTTGGCTTGGCAACGGGGAGTTTAACGAGTTCCGGTTAACCTGGAGCGGGCCAGTTAACGAATTTCGGTTAACTTTCTGACGGATTTTGACGATCCAGATTTGGGTACTTACAGTTAGCCCCTCAGCGACGTCTCCTCCGAAGGAGGTGGGGTCGTTGAAAAAGATAAGGATCCAAATCGGGATGCCTTATTTTGAAAGACCTGGGCGGTCAGCTGGCTGGACCCTTAGCGAAAGGATTCCTACGTATCCCGAGCGGGAATCAAGCCGATCGTAGTTCGTAGGTGAAAGGGCCGCGCGTGGGGACCTTGACCTAAGCGAGACTGTTTGGAGGCGTCTGAACCTGAATGAGACCATTGCGAGGTACCAGAACCTGAATGGAGACTATTGTGAGGCGTCTGGACCTGGGATCCCTGAAACCTTCGAGGGCGTGTGGCGCCTCAGACCGGAGTTGCTGATACTGACGAGGGCATGTGGCGCCTCAAACCGGAGTTGCTGATACTGACGAGGGCGTGTGGCGCCTCAAACCGGAGTTGCTGATACTGACGAGGGCGTGTGGCGCCTCAAACCGGAGTTGCTGATACTGACGAGGGCGTGTGGCGCCTCAAACCGGAGTGAACGAGGGTACGCTTATCCTGGGACGAAGGCGTTCGTGCCTTGAGTACTGGGCTTACGATGACTGGCAGGTTTATCCTGCTGGGGATACGGTAACAATAATGGGAACGGTTGTGTTAAACTTGCGTTATTAACAACTTGAAAGGATCAACGTTTCTTCTTTAGAATCCTACTGGGGATGGGCATTCGGCCACCTTGACGGGCCGAAGAGGGATTGTTGTGCAGGCTTACCTCGACGGCCGCCGAGGTGGAACAATCGGGCTTACGATCGGGCTCGGGGAAGCGAACGATGGTGAAAACCACTAGAAATTTTAACGTCGAAGACGGAGGCGCAACCGGAATGTCCTGACATGATTGAGCGTTCAATGTCAAACATCCAACCGGATAAAATTTAACGTCTGGAGATGGAAATGTAACTGGAATGTCCAGAGACATGGTTGAGCGTTTGGATGTCAAACGTCAACTGGGATAAAATTTAACGTCTGGAGACAGAAATGTAACTGGAATGTCCGGAGACATGATTGAGCGTTTGAATGTCAAACGTCAACTGGGGATAAAATTTAACGTCTGGAGACGAAAATGTAACTGGAATGTCCGGAGACATGATTGAGCGTTTGAATGTCAAACGTCCACTGGGGATAAGATTTAACGTCTGGAGACGGGCGTTAGTGAAAACTAACTGGGAATTTAACGTCTGGAGACGAGCGTTAGTGAAAACTATCGGGAAATTTAACGTCTGGAGACGAGCATTAGTGAAAACTAACTGGGAATTTATCCTCGGGGGATAGGGTGTTAGAAATGTCTAACTGGGGGAAAATTTTACACTTTTGGGGGCCAAAAGGAGTAAAATTGGAACTGCCAAAAATTGAGGGAATGAAATGGAATGAATCTTTTTAAATTGCAAGAGAGTCCGGCCGGACTTGGACTGAATTTGACCAGGTTCAAATCAGCTCCAAGTCCGACGCAAACCATCCCTTTTCCTCCATTATTTTCGACGAGAGAGGAGAGAAAGGAGAGAAAATTTCCACCCCAAATTGCAAGATTTGCTCAAATTTGTGAAGGAAAATTGCTATGGAAGGTGAATGGGAACCAATGGCTCGTCATGGAAGGACCGATGACGAAAGAACGCGGTTGGTTCGGACCATTCGAACCATCATTCATCCATTGAATCCGGCGGAGTTTTACCCGGCTAGGGATAGACACAACTCCAAGGGAGGGATCGAAAGACAAGTAAGTTTCCTTCAAATTCCATTAATTTTAAGAATGTGCATTCTTTAAATGTTAGAAATTTGATTAGGAATGAGTTAGGGATTTTGGTGCCCGAATTTGGGGCTTTTGACTTTGCTATGAACCTTTGTCGAAATTGACTAGGATGTAGTTCAATTGACACTATGGGTAGATGACATAAAAATTTTGGTTGCAAAATTCCATGTCTAGATGCATTTTCCAAAATTAAAGTAGCTTTAATTCGGGACGGAGTAAATTTTCAAAATGTTCGAAAAGATTTGAAAGTTCCGGTTTCGACGGAGTTTTCGAAAGATTTTGAAAGTTCCGGATTCGACGGAGTTTTCGAAAGATTTTGAAAGTTCCGGATTCGACGGAGTTTTCGAAAGATTTTGAAAGTTCCGGATTCGACGGAGTTTTCGAAAGATTTTGAAATCTTGGACCGTCAATACTCCAACCGAGATGGAAGTATTTTAGGAAAGGAATAAGAACTGCCATTGCATTGCATCATTCTGACATGCGTCGTGCATTCTGTTGATGTTGCTATTATCTTGTTCACCGGGCAGGGGCGAGGGACGGTTGATACCCACAACCGTAAGAGTCGGGTGCCTTCGAGGCACAAGGCGAGCTGCCATGGGAGGCCTTCCTGACGTGGCTCGAGAGGGAGAGAGGAGTCCGCTGCGCCGGTGCTTCGACTCCGGTTGGGCCGGGTTTATCGCCGCGGTAGCCGCGATAGCCGCGACGCCGAGGCCCAGTCCACGTATGTAGCTCGAGCGAGTATTGGTGGGATACGACCCATACTTCTTCCATTTCTCAAAGCGGGGGAGGCGACTGGGTGACTCCCACGGACTTTGCCGCTATCACCGGGTTGCCGACCTATGGCAACATCGCCGGTGTGGATTGACTACACCCTGGAGCGCTTGTCTGAGTCAGCTGGTTTTGATATTACCGATGCCGTGGGCTTAGGCATTCTGAAGACATACCGATGGAGAGGCATTTGGAGGCGTATCGCCGATTATTTGGATGGGTCTGAGGACGACCGCGAGCGCCCGGCTCGAGGGTTCATTTGGTTCGCGTTGTCGCCGACTTTTTCCCGACTTCGACACATCCCGTCACTTCCTCCGCTCGGGTCGTCAAAGCACTCGATGCCGTGAGGGGGTTCGCATGGGGAGGCCGGATCGGCCGAGCTCTATCATTCCCTCGGACAGATTCTCGCGAGGAGAGGAGAACCTCGAGTCGCTTCACACCCGTCTGATGTAAGTTCACGTCCTTTTTCTCTTCCTTGTCTCTTTTATGTACTCGTATGTATCTCGCCCGTAGTTGACATAACTTTCCATTTGCTTAAGGTGTCCGTGCTACGAGGTGTTCACCGCAGGATTGGGACATCGTGAGGCGTATCGACCCTCGTTCCCCGCCATGCCGGGCTCGCGTAAGAGAGCGAAGAGGCCTGCCTCGTCGAGAGCTCGGCACTCGAGTGTCATACGAGGAGGTATCTCCTCGGCACCGAACCGGAGTTCTCCGAGAGGATCCAAATGACCCGGTGGAGTTTGGTTCCACTATGGCGTGGTTCAGTTAAGGCGAGGTGACACGGCGAGGAAGCTCCCGGTGGGACTTCATTGCGACGCTATGTATCTCGGGGAGCGGTGACCCGTCGCATGGCCCGGGTCCATTCCGTTGGTGCCGGTGGGATCTTCCTATGCACATGCAAAGATCCTCGGGAGATGCCGACGGAGGAGTCGGGAGAGGTATAGACAGGCGCATTCTATATCGAGTACATCATAGCGGGGGCCGCCATGATACTTTCTCGAGGAT
>JAFEMH010008156.1:0-60841 GCA_022495995.1 Adenophora triphylla var. japonica | reverse complement strand
TTGATCAAATAGGCACCCTACTACTTCAAACAACCTTTCGAATTCAAATTTTCCGTGTCCCGTACACACCTCCCGAGGCAAAGGAGTCGTAATTTCTGGTAGCCATGTGTATAACTCCCTCTCTCTAAATCTCCCTTGCTCCGTCTCTGCTTACGCTGGGCCAGCGCAGGAACCCGTTTCGAACGCTGTCTGACGCTGGCAAATGTAGACGCCATTTAATGGGGTCCGACACGTTTTAGCTCCCCATCCTCTTCTCTTTCCGGCAGCAGAGAAGTAATCACGGTTAAAACGGCGCTCCGACCCCGTCTGCTTACTTTTACTGTCATTTATCAATTCCTCGACCGATCGATCCGTTGATCGCCATTTAATTTCGTCATTTACAAATCTGCCAGCCAAAGTTTAGCCTCGTTGATCGTCATTTACAATTCGTAGCCGATTGGCCTCGTTGATGACGTCAGCTTTACGCAATTCCTGTGGGTCGTTTGATTCCGTTGCTGACACATTTGCCCAATACTTTGTCATTTACAAGTCAGGCCCGTTTGGATGCGTGATAGTATTTACTTTTCAAAGTCCGACGTCGCAACCCGATTCCGTTGATCGCATATCATTTAAAACGCATTTTCCCGTAAAAATCGTTAACTTGATGAAATGCCGGGTTCAAAACACCGGAGTTCGCTCGTCGAACTCTCTTTCAAATGCGTTAAATCCAGACGTCCTTCGGGCCTCCCAATGTCTCATCTTCAAACTAAAAAGCCGCCATTTGACACTTAAAATCATTTAATACGCATTTTTCTAGTAAAAATCGTTAACAATGACATTCTCGGTTCAAAAAACCGGAGTTCGACCTTCGAACTCCCTTTTCAACTCAAAGTCGGCGTTTGCTACACGCAAACGCTTATTTCAAACTTCAAGAGTCGACGATTGTTGTGCTTGTCAGCCGCAAACGCTCATTTTCAAAAACTCAAAATCGACGTTTGCCACGCAAATGCTTCATTTCAAACCTCTAAAACAGACGTTTGTCATTCAAACGCTCGTCTTTTCTCAAACAAAGTCACTCTTAATCAACGTTTGTCATTCAAACCAAGATTAAGCTTGTCATTCAAGCCCCCATTTCAAAAGACACACACACACACGATTTCGAGAAGGTAGAAAGACTCGTCAGTGCGAGGCGCTTTCGGGCTATCTCGTAATACTCTACAGAAAACCGTAACTTGACCTCCGGAACCTAACAATCTACGGTACAAAAACTTTTTACTCATTTTTTGCCGCCAATAAAAAATGATCCCCATTTTCAAAGCCTTTCACACCCTAAGTTTTTGCTACCAATTAAATAAACGACACTTTCTACAATAGCCGTTTCTCAACGTTTGGGCTCAAAATACAAAAAAAACGCATGTAAGCGACTCCTCATTTTCCTTCCCATGTGGAAGCGAGGTCCTGCATACCACTGACCACTCCATGAAAGACAACCGCCTTTCGCATCGCGCGAAATCCGGGTAATTTCAGTAACTTATACTATAAAATGGATTTAACTAAAATTTGAAGTTATAAAACTTCATACATAATATCCTATAGTCCAAATAAATTAAAATAGGTAATGGTATCAATCAAATCAAGTAATACGAGGGGTTTATGATAAGCATACCCAACAATCTCCCCCTATTTGATTGAGATCATTACCTACTATATATAACAAAGGCTAATTCATTGTTCTTGGTAAAAACATGTCCAAATGATTTTAAAATGGTAATTCATGTCCCAAGTCAATGCACATACATAAGCCTAAGTCATAGATTTCTAACTTCCTAAAAAGATAAAAGAATTTTACATTTGGGAAGAAAGAAATAAACATTTAGTGCATTCAACTGATGTTAACATGAAATGCATGAATGCTTTTAAACTAAATGTATAAACCATGCATAAGGATGAGATAAGCTGGATGAGCTATATGCATAAGTTATAAAATAATGCAGCCATTATTCCACAAACAAGTAGTTTGAATGAATAAAGTTTTTCAAGGGATAATGATGCATTTAAACTTAAGAGAATAATAATTGTAGCTTACAGACTTTCAAATGTTTCAACAAAAGAAGGAAACAATAAAACAAAAGGCTTCCTGAAAGTCTTCAATCTTCAAATCTTCAATTAAATTAGCAAGTCTTCATTTTAGTTTCTGGGAGGAGGAGGAGGAGGAGGAGGAGGCAAATCATACGAGTCACGGTCACGAATGATAACATAGTTATTGATCGCAGGATCAGCTTGAGGAGCAGGGGCTGGTGGTAGATCTTCAGGCATGTGGAATGCAGAACCTTCAGCACCAATGGCTTGAAGTACTCTCCTCAGTTCAGCAGCTTCTCCATTTGTGGCAGCTTGCAATGCGGTCAACTGATGCTCCATATTCAGAAAGTTGCCTCTTGAAGAGTTTGTAAGAATATCAATCCTTGAGGTTTGGTAGTCAATGCGATTGGAATGAATTCCAATATTTTCTCTTACGCTCTTGAATCTATCTCCCGAAACAGTAAAAGCAGCATTGACTGAAGTATCAATGTATTCCTCAATCTTCTTAATTCTGCTCAATACTTCAGTTTTATCCAAAGCCATTGCTCTAGACATTTCCTCCACAACATGTTTCATTTCAGATGATAACCCATGCAAGAGGGCTTGAGTCATTTATCTCATGGCTTCTTTAATGAAATCTTGAGTAATGGTATTCTCTGAAGTAGTAGGAGCAAATGAAGTGATAGGGGCAGCTTGGCTTGAGCTTGTGCCTGTGTGCCCATACATGATATCCTTAAAAGCCTTTGTTAGGTGAATACTCTCCCCCTTAATGGTTTCAATCAATAGGGAGGGAAGAGAATCAGCTTTGGCATGGAGGCTTTTGTGGGCAGCAGCAAGGAATGATTGATTCTTGAGAAGTTGAGCAATCTGTGATTGGTTATCTAGCTGGATAGAAGTGACGGTTTCAATAGATTGAAGAATTTTATCAAGGTCAGTATTGGAATTTGGCTTTGAAGATTGAATTGGGCTTTGAGGAGGAGTGTTGGCAGCAAAAGTAGACTCACCACAGTTGACCGTGCGGTTGGGAGATTGAGCTTCAGCTTTCTCATTGAGGCCTTCATCTTGGCCATCTGTATTTACTTCTTCATCATCAACTTTTTTAACAGAAGTTTCTTTATCAACAGTCCCACCTGCAGGCTTTTCAAAGTCTTCATCAAGCCATGCACTGTCATCAAGAATAACATTTTTGGCTTTCTTTTGCTCAACATTCCCTTGGATTGAAGGAATGGAATCAACTAAGTCATCAGAGAGATCATTGTCACTCTCATCTAGGCCAAGGTCTTCAACAATTCTTTTTGCTTTTAGCAATTTTGGTTTCTTCTTGGGCAGATCCTGATCAACTTGATCATCAATTTTCTTTCTTTTCTCCCCCTGAGATTGAGCACCAAATAAATATTCAAAAATTTGTTGTTTCTTCACAGCAAATGGGGTTGGACTTAGTGAAATAATTGGGGAACTGGGCTTGGATGGATTAGGCTTTGACTGAGTGGTAGACTTAGAAGCTTTGGGTGCAGGGGCACTGAACTTTGAAAGTTTGATTGGTTTGGATGGTGCGGTCGACCGTGATGGTACAGTTGACTATGGATTTTCAGCTTGGCTTGGTAAGAAAGAGGGCCTGGCTTGGCTTGGCTCATGGATTTTGATTCCACCAGGTTTTCTTGGTGGATCAGCAAACTTAAGTTTCTTTTTAGGTTGATCTTCTGCCTTGCCTTTTCCTTTGGCCTTCCTGGCCATTTCCCTTGAATTCTCTTTGTCTTGGTTTTTGTCAGCAACATGATCTTTTTCAATCTTTTCTTGGCCTTTGAGAGGCACAAATTCTTCTTGTGGATCCTTCTTCCAAATCTGAAGGTACAGATCGTTGCCAAACTTGTTCCTGAAAATCTGCATTGTTTTTCTTGTAAAAATCTTGGACTTGGGAATTTCTTCATGAAATTCCATGTATCTGTCTATGTATTTACTTATCTCTTCAGTTTGAGTCAGGATGAGGGATATCAGACTTGTGTGAGTCCTGTACTTGTTATTTCCTGCAGCCTCATTCTTCTGATATTCCAAGATACTAGCCACCAGTCTTTGATGAATTATCTAGGGCCAATGCAATCGATTTCCCAGAAATATTGCTGCAGATATTTTCCACTGGTCATTGTTGAAATTTGCTTGGTTTCCAGTCTTGCAGAAAAAATAGTGTCCCACAAGATGACTAATGTGATACATCAGGTCATCAAAGTTTTTCCTTGGAGTGGTGTCACTGCCTTACTGTCAATTAGGGACAAGGAGAGATCATCCAAATCTTTCTGATCTATTTCCATAGGGTCAGTCCTTGAATATTTCAGGTTCAGAACATGAGAAATGTCTTCATAATCAATATCCAAAAGAATTCCATTTATCTGGGTGTTGATCAGTTTGACTCTTCTCCCTTTGTTATCCTTGACTGCTATTTCTCTGGCATAGTGAAAGAATTGATCCACGAGTGCAGGAACATGAATGGATTGCTTCATGTTGAAAAATGGGAGGACTCCACATTCCTTGAAAGCTTTAAGCATTACTCTACCCAAAGCATCTTGAGCTAAGTCTTGTCTGTCTATTACCCAACCATGTATGAAATGACTTGTATTCTGCAAAAGAGGTATCAAATGTGAGAACAGAGATACATGCGTTTGACCGTAAGATTGACAGAAAATGCGGTCAACCGTATTTACAAAGGCAGGAACACAAACAAGTTTAATACTTGTTGTATGATATACATAGCCATAGATTGATGTATGCAGTCGACCGTGATATTTGAAAGGAATTGCGGTCGATCGTAAACAAGGTTTGAGCAAAAACACTGACAATTAACTTATACACATAATTTTTAGATCTAAACACATAAACATAAGTATAATGAATTAAAACCCAAAATATAGAAAATTTAGAGAAAATTCAGATGAATACATGAAGAACATGAAGAACACGAAGAACAAAATTTCCAGATTTCATTAAAACTTAGTGAAATTCAAGTATTCAGGATTCTAACAGTAGGAATTTCAATAAAACAACCTTGAAAACATGAATCAAACATAGAAAGACTTCACAAGTTGATTTTGAAATACGAAAACCTTTGAAACCTAGGTTTTGAAAAATCTGTCATATTAACATAGAATCATCAAGGAAATGTGAAATAAACAACATAAACCAGGTCACAATGATAATCTGAACACAAATGAAACAAGATTTTACAGAAATCAACACAGAAAAATGGATTTTGAAATCAAATGGGTTTCTCATTTTTCAGAAATACGAACAGTCATAGTGATTTCGAAATAGTGATTTTAGAGATGGAAATGCCATACCATGACCACGAATTTTGATATTGATGAATCAGAGTTTGATTCCTCAGATGATTTCTTTGATGATTTCTTCCTTGAAGGAGCCATTTTATAGTGAAAATTCTAGAGAGATAAAGGAGAGAGAGAGAGAGAGAATAAGACAAATTGAAAGGACTGATTTGTTTGTGCAGGTGACAGAGTAGTGAAGAAGTGGAGTAGTGGAGACGAGGGTTATGGAGGGAGAAGTTAGGGCACAGTGATGACCTTTGTGTAAGAGGGATATTCCTTTTGTCTTCATTAGGACAGCCAATGGGGGCTGAACAAGTGTCAATTTAAATTAAAATATTTTCCTCGAAAAGATTTGAATTTAATAAATACGAGGAAAAAATATTTGCAAAAGTACCCTTGTGCAATTAACTTGTCCTAAAATGGACAAGTTCCAGACATCACAAAGAGTTAGAATACTTACCTGATGTCTTTAAACATACGGTTGAGCATGACTTTTAGAGTCATACGGTTGACCGTATTGTAGACTTCTATAAAGCCTGGAAATGATAGGTTCATGCGGTTCAACATATTAACGGACTTATACGGTCGACCGTGACTTGGATTGGCTTGGTGCGGTTGACCGTGAAGAATGTAATGGGCCATTCTTTTGACCTGTTCTTAATCATGAACTTAAAACACCCAATTTGTTAGACAGAAATATGAACAAGTTTTACTTGAGTTCTAGCATACCCATTTCTCCTCTTAAGTACACAAATCTCAAGGAGTCTAGAGCCTTGGTGAGAATATCTGCAATTTTATTGTCAGTACCAATATGCTCTAAATGAATGTTATCTTTTTCAACATGATCCTTGAGAAAGTGATACTTGGTATCAATGTGTTTGGTTTTGGAATGCATGACAGGGTTGTTTGATACTGCAATGGTTGATGTATTGTCACAATAGATTGGACAATTTCCTTCATGGACACGATAGTCAACTAGTTGTTGCTTCATCCACATTATCTGATAACAGCAACTCCCAACAGCAATATACTTAGCCTCCGTTATTGAGACAAAAACTAAAGCTTGTTTCTTGCTGGCCCATGCAACAAGTCGATTTCCAAGGAAATGACAAGTTCCACTATTGCTCTTCCTGCTATTGTGCAAGCTGCATAATCTGTATCTGAGTAACCTATAAGATCAAAAGATGATTCTTTGGAATACCAAAATCCAAGGTTAATAGTTCCAGATAGATAACGAATAATACGTTTTACAGCTATAAGATGTGCTTCTCTAGAATCTGCTTGATAGCGAGCACAAACGCAAACACTGACATGATATCTGGCCTACTAGCAGTTAGATATAGTAAGGAGCCAATCATACCTCTGTACAAAGTTTGATCAACTTTCTTACCTTTCAAGTCTTTGTCTAACTTGTTACCAGTAGCCATAGGAGTGTCATATGCTATGGCATTTTCAAGTCCAAATTTCTTGATTATGTCTTTGGTGTATTTTTCTTGGCTAAGGAAGATGCCTTCATCACATTGCTTGATTTGGAGCCCAAGGAAGAATGTGATTTCTCCCATCATGCTCATTTCAAACTTGCTTTTCATGAACTTCTCAAAACGCTTACACAAAATTTCATTAGTAGAGGAAAAAATGATATCATCAACATATATTTGAACAAGTAGAGTATGATCATTATATTTGGCAATGAAAGGAGTTGTGTCGATTTTACCTCGTTTGAAGCCCTTTTCTAAAAAAATTTAGATAGAGTATCATACCATGCTCTTGGAGCTTGTTTGAGTCCATACAAAGCTTTTTGGAGTTTATAGACATGATCAGGAAGTTTGTTGTCTTCAAATCCAGGAGGTTGTGCTACATAGACTGTCTCTTGAAGTTCACCATTGAGAAATGCGCTCTTTACATCCATTTGATAAAGCTCGAATCTTTTGGAAGAGGCATAAGCTAAGAAAATTCTTATAGCTTCAAGTCTTGCAACGGGGGCAAAGGTTTCATCGTAATTGATTCCTTCTTCTTGTCTATATCCTTGAGCAACCAACCTTGCTTTGTTTCTTGTGTTGATTCCATTCTCATCCATCTTATTTCTAAACACCCATTTTGTACCAATCACTCCTTGATCCTTAGGTCTTTGAACAAGAGTCCAAACTTTACATCTTTCGAATTGGTTAAGCTCTTCTTGCATAGCTATAAACCAACTTGAATCTTGGAGAGCTTCATCAACTTTCTTTGGTTCAATTTGAGATATAAGTGAAGTGTGCTCATCATAGTGAGATCTTCTTGTTTGAACACCAGAGAATAAATCACCAATGATGCTATCGATTGGGTGATCTCTAACCTCATGAATTTTTGGAGGTAGATTTAGTTGAGTTGATTGTTGTTGAAGATGTTCTATTGGTCATCATTTGAGCCATCATTGTAAGTGAGTTGAGGTATAGGCTCTATAGAATTTATGGGAGTGGATTCGACTACATCATCTTCTGTATGAACATCTTCAGTAGGAACTTCTGATGTTGATTGTGAAAAGTTTGGTGCGGTCGATGTTGATGGATTTCCTTGAGTTGAGTGATTTTATGATCTAGGTGTAGTTTGAGGAAGATCACCCCTCTCATTAGGCTCAGCAAAATCATCAGCAACATTTGGAGCCAAATGTGGCTCAAGGAGAGAATGTTCATCAAAAGTAACATGGTCAGATTCTACTATCTTTAAAGTATTTTTATTGAAAACACGAAAAGCTTTAGAATGTTTGGCATACCCAAAAAAGATACCTTCATCCACTTTAGGAGCGAATTTACCTCGATGCTCTCTTCCGTTGTATAGAATAAAGCATTTGCATCCAAAAATCTTGAAGAAGGCTATGTTGGGGGTTTTTCCTCTCCAAAGTTCATATGGAGTTTTCTTGTAGGTCTTGTTGATGAGGGATCGATTTTGAGCGAAGCACGCTGTGTGGATTGCTTCAGTCCAAAAATATTGAGGTAACTTAGCTTCATCGAGCATTCTCTTTCCAGCCTCAATCAACGTTCTATTCTTCCTTTCCACAACTCCATTTTATTGTGGAACTCCAGCAGCTGAGAAGTTATGGTCAATACCATGTGAAATTACCCGGATCCGAGCAGGCCTCGCGGCCCCGGCATCTGGCATTTTTCCCCGCTTTGCAGCGTTTTCAGGTTGGAGGTGTCTCGCCGTTTGTTTTCGCATTTGTAGAGTCGCCACGCCGTTTTTATTAAGCCCAAAACATTGAAAAAGGGCATCGGTTAAAGATAATTTTAAACCGTTTTTGTGTGATGAGATTTTGAGTTCGGAGGTCGATGACTCCCGGGAAGAGAATATTAGAATATTAGAGCTCACCCGAGTAGCCTCGTAAACGAGTCTTTCTGATACCCCTAATATCCTTTAAATGTTGTGTGTGTGTGTGTGTGCTTTTAAAAATGCATGCTGTATCGGATGTCTACATTGTATGCTATGTATGAAAATGTATTGAAATAGTAATGGAAGGAAGCCTTACCAATGTTGGTTCGTGGTCCGTCTTCGTGGGGAATAGTGTTTGAGGTCGGAGTAGCGTTCCGTACGGATCGGACGGATTGCTTTCTGAGGACCGGTTGTCCGCGACGTAGTTTCTAAGGCGTGAGTTGAGGTTGTAAGCTGCGTTCTGGGCAGGTTCGGCGTGGGGATCGTCGGATCACTCGCGCAGGTTCGGCGTGCCGTGGGATTGTGGTGGCGGGAATCATTCGAGCGAGTTTCGGCGTGGTTTGGGATCGTCGGGCTTGACTCCTGAAAGAGCCGGGACACCGTGGAAAGACAGTGCAAGGCCTCTGAGTACCACGAGGGGCCTCAGAGTACCTCGAGAGTGCCTCGAGGCGCCGCGGGAGCGTCTCGGGAGCGCCGGGAGGCTTCTGAGCACCACAAGGGAGCTCGGAAGGCCTCGGAAGGATCCGAAAGGGGCCGGAGTGCCTCGAGAGGACTTAGAGGGGAGCCGGAAGGCTAAGGGAGGAAGAGAGAAGAGGGAGGTGTGTGGAAATGAGGAGGGGAGCCCTCATTTATAGTAAAAATTTCGAAGCAAAGAGGTCCGTACGGACCTTCTTGGTTATCCAGAATTTTGGATTTCCTCGATTTGAGGGAATCTTCAATGATGGTGAATATTCTGGAATGATGGTGTCCCCTGAGCAAGATTAAGGTCCGTATCGGACTTAGCATCTTCGCATGCAAAGAGTGTCACGGACCAACTTCTGCTGAGGGGAGTAATCATTTCTTCCGGGATTTGGGAGGGAATATTGTGGACTTTAAGGGGATTTAGTAATCATTGACACAGAAGAGGTCCGTCACGGACCTTAATTGCTTTTCGATTTCCTGAAAATTCCCAAAAGGTCCTTTGTCCCTTTTTATCCTGGAGAAGGCTCCTCCCTTGCCTGGGTTGTGGGCTTCAGGGGTTTGAGAGGGTTTTGAGTAGGGTTTTGAGTGAGAGAGAGGTCTCCGAGACTACGTGGATGAGTCTGCGGTGTGCTTCCCTGTGTGTTTGAAAGGGTGATCCACGTAAGTTGGGGTACTTACGCCGAAGCCCCTGCAGCCCCTCGACGACGTCACTTATGAAAGAAGTGGGGTCGCCAGATAAGATAAGTGGCGTCCTAATGGATGCCCGGATCGCATTCGGTGAAGGAGAGAACTGGCCAGTGACCGGAGGTCAGTGACGCGAGGACGTGGTGGTGTCCTTTTGTGTGACCCGTTTGTGGGGTCAATAGGCCGGACCCCTGCTGTGATAGGATTCCTACGTATCCCCGGCGGGAATCAAGCCCGTCGTAGTTCAGGAGTGTCGCGGGGTGAGTGTTTTGTGAATGGCGTGGCGTGGTGGTGCCTGAAGTGTGGTGACCGCCGAAGTCGCGTGAGAGTGACTCGGGTGTCACGCATTCTAATCGGGCGGTGGCCTTCCGGGCCTGGATGTGGACACCGTCTTGGCCGATGGCCGGACCCGTGATACATTGCCTTCAGGAGTGCGTGGATGCCCGGGTGGAGTCCCTGAATTCAAGTGGAGCGGGTGGGCGCTAGGCGTCGAGGCTGGGCCGATGAGGACGTGGTGGTCGTCTCTGGCTGGTGACCGCGAGGTCAATTGTGAGATCGCTTTCCGACGGCGTGGTGACCGCCGGGAGGACTTTGAATCGATTCATCCTAGCTTACGCCGGAGGACTTTAATCGCCTTCTCGGTGCTGATGTTACGGGGAGGACTTTAATCGTCTTCTCGGCGCGGCCGGATGTACGCGAGACTTGAATCGCCTTCGGTGGATGGTGCCACGCTGGAGGACTTTGAATCGTCTTCAGCCCAGCGGCGGATTTATGCGCGAGGACGAATCGTCTTCTAGCCGCAGTTTGATGTAATGCGCGAGGACTTTGAATCGTCTTCCGCATAGGCGATTGGCCACGCGCGAGGACTTTGAATCGTCTTCTAGGCGCAGGATGTTGGTGCCACGTGGTAGGACTTTGAATCGTCTTCTATGGCGGTGTCTGGCCGGAGGACTTTGAATCGTCTTTTGGCGGTTGGTTGTACGCGGAGGATCTTAATCGTTTTCCGTGGGCCGATGACGGCCGGGAGGACTTTTGACTTTTCGGAGGCGGCTGGTGCCACTTCGGAGGACTTGAATCGCCGTTGATGGTGCCACGCCGGGAGGCTGGACTTTTGACCGTCGGTGCTTTGCCGTTGGGAAGGATGACGCCTTTTGAGGACTTTGCGTTGTCGGGAGGGCGCTTGTTCGGGATTTGTACCGAGGCTGCTTCTGCGCTTGTTTGCCAGTGGGCGACCGGCAGACTTCTGATGGCCGGTGGTGAATTGCCGTGCGAGACTCCTTTGACTTTGGCGGGAGGGCAGTCCTTCCGGCCGAGCCGATGTTGGCTTGTCTTGGAGCGGGCTTCGGGCTGTCATGCTAGCCACCGCTGATAAAGATTACGCCGGGATTGGGCTTTCTGAATTGCCGTTGAGCGCTGGAGGCGCTCTTGTGGCGTGGCCGAGGTGCTAGTCGCCACGCGAGTTTGCCTGTTGGAATTGGCTGGATAGTGATCCGTGACTTTGCCGAGGCGGCTTCGCCGAGGTATGACTTCTCCGGACCTTTGAGCGTTTTGATTTGCCGTTGAAGGACTGTCACGTCTCCTTGATATTCGTTGGGCTTCTTGGCTGGGCTTTTACCGCTTGAGTCAGCTGGGATGGTTTGCGAGGCAAGCCCTGCTTCCCGGGGATAGGGATTGCCTGGGGCTGCTTTCTCGCTATGCCGGGCCGGGCTCGTACGGCGAGGAAGAGGAGGACCACCGGAAGCTCACCATCGCCTACGGGACGTGTGCAGGAGCGGGCTGGAGAGGGATAGCGGGGTTCCGTCTTGTTCCCGTGGGCTCGGTATGAGGGCGATGAGTTCGAGGGCTCCCGAGGCGACAGCCAAGCGGAAGATGCCGCGGGGCTTGACTTGTGACGTCATGTATCTCGGGAGCGGGTCTTCCGGCAAGATGGCTCCCCTGTGCTTCCCTGCGGGCTCCGAGGACCCTCCCTTTGGGATGCTTGACTCCTGGATATGGATGTGCTTGACTTCGAGAGGTACTTGGCGGTGCCGGTGCCGAGGAGTTCATTTTATACTGAGAGGAGTACGGGGCCTTCGTGAGGAGGAAGCCGAGGACGCCGCAGCCGGCGCGGAGAGAGAGGCCGGCCCGCAGCTCCCCGAGAGGTTCCGATGCCGGGACCGGATTTCACGTACGTTCGCGGGGACGGCTCGAGGAGGAGGGTATCTCACTGCTCCGAGCAGGCTCTGCCGCATACAGTGGACCCCGATAGATCGGTGAGTGTGCCGACTCTTTCCATCTTGGCATCTTTTCTCGTATTTTTCTTTTGTTGAGTAGCACATTGCCGAGCGTTTCGGGTTGTTTGCTTGTGCAGTCCCGGGAGAGCCTATGATATGCCGACTACTGCTACGTGTGGCGATGAGGTCGTTTGCGAAGAAGATGGCTTCGAAGATATCCCCGCCGGGTTCGGCGACGCGTGCCGGCGTACGAGCCTATGCCTTCGAGGCATTCTCAGACGTTCCTCCGCCAGAGCCGAGCCGGAGCCGCAGCAGGAGGGACCTTTGAGGGGCGGCATAGCATGGATGCCGGACATCTCTGGAGCCGCAGGCCTTCGAGGAGCAGCTCTTTTATCAGCTCCTCCGCATGGCGCACAGGTGAGGGTTCCTCGAGCCTTCTTTCTTTTGATCCTTTCGCCGGATTTGATCCTTCGAGTACTTTTCGTGGGAGCCTCAGCGGTGCTCAGTATTCCGACGACGAGGATGTGACAGGCGAGTTCGATGCCCGACTTTTCTTTGGAGGACCTCAAGTAGGATGATGATGCCGAGGATTCGATTAGTATTCATTTGCTTTCCTCTTTCATATCCCTCTTTTTTTTTTTGTTTAGCAACAGACATTTATGGGTACCGTAATAAAAACACATGTATTTGCACGGCAAACAAGATTTTATTTTAAGATGTAATGTCATTTTTGTGATTCCCGGATTTGTCCTAGAAATTGTTGCTATTATTATTTTTTATTTTTGTACATGCTACGTGAGCCGAGAGTGTGTTTGTGGGTAGGTTTGTTTGCGGAATGGCTTTGGCCGTTGCCGCAGCTTGGAGCAAGGTTTCGGCCGAGGACGGTGGGCTTTTGTACCGTTTATTTGAGGAAATGGGTTCGTGAGCGTGAAGCTTGCCGAGCTTTCTTCGTACTTCGTTGGAAGAAGTGCGGGGCATGATCCTTGATTCGGGTCATATCGACATTTCGAGCCGCTATAGGAGCGGTTCATGGTTGATGAGGAGAGTGACGTCTCTTGGGATGTATTTGCCTTGTGCGTGATGGCGACGCTTTTCCGTGGTCGGTTCTCTGGCATTTGTGATGGCGCTTTGCTAGATGTGGTAGGGCATCGCAGGCCGGAGAGGATATTGTCCCGTTGGCCGGGGGAGCTCTTCATGGTATCGACCGTCCGGCGACCGGGGATCGTTTTATGAGAGAGGGGAAGCCCCGCTTTGCTCACCTTGCGGTCGCTGAGAGAGACTTGAGGCCATGCCCGAGGCTCCGACGTCGTTAGCCCGTGGTCATTTGCTCGCCGACCTCTTGTGTTGGATATGGATCACCCGCACAGGAGAGATGGATGGCACGCCTGGTACGCATCGATTCGCCGGATTATTTAGTGGGTTCCTGACCGGGAGGATTGAGACCGGAGGATCTTGCAGGGAAGGGTCCTACGTTGTCGAGTTCCAGGTTTGTCTTGGTCCTCCTTCTATATTCCGTCGCTTGTTTCGGCAGCTTTGGGATGAAGCAGAGCCTTTGTTGAGGCTGGATGACCTTGCTCTGCGGAGGTAGTTCCTCTTTGTATGGCGGCTTCTGTGTGCCTTCTTGTATTTTCTGAGGGTATGGAAGTATTCCGCTTCCTCCCGTGGTACTCCTTAGACGTCGGGGAGCGTTGTATTGACGACTCGGTATTTGGCCCGGTATGAGCAAGATGTTGGCGGTCCTAAGTGGTCTCTGGGAGAGCAGGCGTGCAGCCGATTCGGGACCCGGTTGCCGTAGTAGCTATTGCCTTAGGAGTGCCGAAGCCTGGTCCGACCCTTTGGATGTGACGGGAGACACTTTGTTTGACTACGAGACTAGAGTTGACCGACCGACAGGGAGAGGTCCTCTTTGCGGACTCGCAGGGGAGGAGATCCGAGCCGAAGCACGGGCGAATGAAGCCCCGAGAGCTACCGGGATTATTTGACTCTACGGGAGGACCCCAGATCTCTGACCGAGAGACGCAGAGTTGGTTCACGTGGAGCGAAAGAAGACTCGCCTGGGACGAGGGAAGAAAGGGAAGAATGGCGAGGGGACAAGCGCGAGATGGCGCGGAATGACCTCCCTAAGTATCCATTCATTGCATTGCAAACACATTATTAGTTAAATGTATTAAGTCAGTTTTTTAGCATGTTGTGAACTCGAGAGTAGACCGTGCTTGAACTCATCAAGAAATGTTGTAACCGTTAGTGATTTGTGATTTACTTTTAAAGCTTTGTCGAGACGCAAGATCTTTTGTTTGCCTTTTGCTTCGTTGTGCACTTTGTCGGCGTCCATCTTTGGACTTTTACGTTGCATCCGCGGATCAAGGCCAGCCTGGCCCCGACGGCAATCCCCTTTGAGGCCGAGGCCTTGTGCTTGGCCGAGAGGTTGAATGCTCCCTTGACAAGTCGTTTTGACGGTCTTTTTCGTAGCTTCCTTGCCTCTTGTTGGCGTCGGGCTCTTGACCACCTTTTGCAGCTTCTGCTTGAGCTTCTTTTTTTGTGAGCCCTTGCTCGAGCTCTCTTTTTTTTGTTTTTTTTTGTGAGCCCCTTGCTCGAGCTCTCTTTTTTTTTTTGTGAGCCCTTGCTCGAGCTCTCTTTTTTTTTTTTCAAAGCGCGTGAGGGCGAAAACAAGCCCCTGGCTTGGAAGCAGACATGAGTCGCCGTTTGATGCCGAGTGACCCTCGGATGTCCTTTGATGTTGCCGCCGTCGTTTGACTTGGTCAAGGCGATCGCCGGGGGCGTGTTCTTGAAAAGTGCGTAGCTTGATGGAGGTCTTGATTGACATTCAAACTTTTGACTTTTTGTGTATTTTTAGACCGGACCAATTAAGGTTGCCTACGTTCCCCTGACTAGAGGGCTCAGTCTGCGTAGTTCGACACTACATGGAGTGCCAAGAGATGCACAAATTGTTCTTCTTCAGGCGAAGTATCTCGCGAAGTTTGCTTCCGTTGACTCGGATTCATGAAGGGATTGCCATCTAGGTCTCGTTAGCTTCATGGCGCCTCCGGAGAAGATCTTTTGAACCACGAAAGGGCCGATCCATGTGGGTTCCCATTTTCCCGCTGGTCAAGTTCGAGCGGGAGGCTTTTCTTCGAGTACAAGGTCACCTTCCCCGATGTCTCTGGGATTTGACTTTCTTGTCGAAAGCTCTAGCCATCTGCTTTGATAGGCTCCTGACGTGTTCCATGGCCTTTAGTCGTCGCTCGTCTAGCAGAGCCAATTCATCATGTCGGCCGGAGCCATTCGACTTCGTTGATGTCGTTTTCCAGCAAAGACTCCTGAGTGAGGGAATTTCTAGCTCGACGGGAAGGACTGCCTTCCATCCCGTATGTCGTGGCAAATGGGGTTTCTCCCGTGGTCGCCTGACCGATGTGCGGTAGCCCCAAAGTGCAAGGTGCGGCTTCTGCCAATCTCGTCCTCGGGTGGTCATTTTCCGGATGATCCGTTCGAGGGTTTTGTTTGCCGCTTCCACGGCGCCGTTTGTTTGTGGCCGGTAGGGAGAAGATTTGTGACGTGTGATCTTGAATTCAGCCAGCCAGCCCGTCGAATTCCCTTCGAAGTGTGAGCCGTTGTCCGATATGACCTCATTTGGGATGCCGTATCGGCAGATGATGTTTTCCTTGAGGAAATGCGCGACCTTCTTGGAGGTGAGTACCTTGTAGGACTTGGCTTCGACCCATTTGGTGAAGTAGTCGATGGCTACTAAGATGAACTCGTGACCGTTGCCGTCGGCGGAGCGATTTTCCCGATGACGTCAATTCCCAAGTGGCAAAGGGCCAAGGTGTAGTCATGCAAGAGAGATCGCGGGGCGGTAGATGATTGAGGTTGGAGAACCGTTGGCACTTGTCGCAGCCTTCGGACAAAGTGGATGCACCGCTCCATGGAGATCCAAGAGTAGCCCATCCCGAGAATGATTTGCATCGTGGCTCGGGCGTTCATGTGGGGACCGCAAGCCCCATTGTGGACTTCGTTCATGAACTTGCTTGCTTCTTCTTGGCTGACGCAGCGTAGGAGTGGCCCGTGGTAGCGCTTCTTGTATAGCATGTCCCCGAGGATGACGAAGTGAGAGGCAAGGCGTTTTAGGGCCATGATGCTCTTGGTTTTCGACCCCTTCGTGTGTGGGTCTCCCTTGTTCATGAAGGTGGTTTCCCGCTCTTGAGGTATTGGAAAATCTGGTTATACCATGGCTCATCGACGGGCTTAGGTTCTCGGTTCGATCTCACAACAAGAGGCGTGAATTTCCTTTCGTCCGACTTTGAAGGGTTTGATTGCTTTTCCTTCGTGGATTTCCACAAGGGAAGCCAAGGTAGCTAAGGCATCCGCAAACCCGTTTCGGGCTCTTGGCAAGTAATGGAAGGTGACCTCTTCGAATTGTGTGATGAGGTCCTCTATGTGCATGGTATTTTTGCAAGCCCGGGTCATGGTTTTCCACTTGTTGGAGACTTGGTTGATGATCAAGGCCGAGTCCCCATAAACTTCGAGTTTCGGACATTCCTCTCGAGTGCGGCTTGTAGTCCAAATAGTCACAGGCTTCAGTATTCGGCGGCATTGTTGGTTACCTCGAAATTGAGCTTTATAGCAATTGGGGTGTGCTCGTCCTGGGATCCACCAAGAGCATACCGATGCCGTTTCCCTTTTGGTTGGCCGCTCCGTCAAAGAACAAGCTTGCCATCGGTTTTCGCCTTCGATTGCGAAGATTCCTTCGTCCGGAAATTGTGGTTCGGGCCTCGAGCCTCGTCTTGGGAAATCAGCCAGCTTGTTCACCATGGCCCGTCCCTTGATTGACTTTTGGTTTACGTATTTGATGTCAAATTCCGCCAGGAAGAAAGACCATTTGGCGAGCCTCATTGACAGAGATGGTTTGTCGAAGAGGTACTTGATCGGGTCCATTTTGGAAACCAAGTGTATCGTGTGCGACCGCATGTAGTGCCGTAGTTTCCGACAACCCATACCGTAGCCGCGCAGGTTTTTTCGAGGGCCGAGTAATTGAGTTCGCCGCCTTGAAACTTTCGACCGACGAAGTAGATGGCGCTTTCGACCCGTGACTCCCTCTTTTCTTGACAGAGCATGGCTCCAACCGCGGTGTCTGGCCACAGCTAGGTATAGCAACGCTGGCTTTTCCTCGTGGGGAGGACAGAGAATCGGAGGACTCACAAGGTATGCTTTTATTTTTCAAAGGCATCTTGGCATTCTCGAGTTCCATTCGATGTCGGCGTTCTTCTTCATCGCCTTGAAGATTGGCTCGCACATAGAGGTCAATTGGTTGACGAAGCGGCCGATATATTGCAGCGGCCCATGAAGCTTTTCACCTCCGTCCGAGTTTGCGGTGGTCTCATTTCGATGATAGCTTTGATCTTTTGAGGATCCACCTCGATGCCTCTCTCGGTGACCATGTATCCCAAAAACCTTGCCTCAAGCTAACCCCAAATGTGCATTTGGCGGTGGTTAAGCCTCATTGAGTGTCTTCTGAGGCGATTGAAGAATTTTCTCAGTCTCGTGAGGTGTTGTCCGTCCGATCCCTTTGAGTGAACGATCATGTCATCGACGTACACTTCGATCTCTTTGTGGATCATATCGTGGAAGAGGGCGGTTGCCGCCCGTTGGTAGGTAGCCCCAGCGTTCTTTAGTCCGAACGGCATTACCGGTAGCAAAGAGGTTCCCAGTGGGTTGTGAAAGATGTCTTTTCTTGGTCTTCTTCGGCCATCTTGATCTGATTGTAACCGGCAAAACCGTCCACGAAGGACTTGACTTCGAAATTGGTCACGTAGTGTCTACCAACATGTCGATATTGGGTAGTGGAAAATCGTCCTTGGGACTTGCTTTGTTGAGATCTCTAAGTCCACGCAACAGGCGTACTTTTCCATTGGCCTTGGTGACCGTGACGATATTGGAGAGCCATGTGGGGTACTCGATCACCCCGATGAAGCCGACGCGGAGCATTTTTTCGATCTCCTCTTTGACTTGTAAAGACCATTCGGCTTGATTCGGCGTAGCTTTTGCTTGATGGGCTTAGCCTCGGGATTCAAGGGGATCCGGTGCTCTACAATGTTAGGATCTAATCCGGCATGTCTCGTAAGACCAAGCGAACACGTCCACGAACTCTTTGAGCAAGGGCCAATGCGTCTTGCTTCAGGCCGATGAAGAAACTTCCGATTTGCGTCTCTTTTGGCTCTTCGCCAGCTCCCAAATTCACCTTGGTTAAAACCTCCTCGGCACTTGGGCCCGGTTTTTCTCTCGTTTGACAACATGCTTAAAGATGTGCTTAATGTATTGTTCGTTTAATGTGTCTCGCTTCTTTATCAAGTGAATCGTTATTAACTCGTTTGTGTGTTAGTTAATTTATCGCTGTTAAAGATGCAATGAGAGGATACTTGAAAGATCGAAGCATTCATTAAGAGCATACGAGAATACATTATTGGCAATGAGTTCGTAATCTTCGGCGTGAGGCCATCGAGATGACTCGAGAGACTCAAATTCAAAGCTAATGGACTCAGGATGAGTTTTGACACTAGACTCTAGGACTCGAGGGGTCGACCAAGTTGTTCGATCATGTCCTTTTGGCCGGGCGTAGGTCCGGAGAATGTGGCCCAGCTTATTGAGTGGCAATGAGCTTGATAGGAGATGGGGCTTGAAAGGCTTTACGTCACCGTTCCCGATCATTGCTATCACAGAGTTATCGAAACAAAATCGATTAGATCCGGCATCTCGATTTCTTCTTTGAAGAGCAGTGGAGCAAAGGCTCGTCCCAAGCATCGTCTGCGGAGTCTCTTGCTTTTGTCTTGGGCATTACTAGCTCGAATGTAGACTCGTCCCGCTTGTTGAATACAGGAGTGTTGACAGAGAGTTTTTCGAGTTCTTCTGCCAAAGAGGGAGTTTTCTTGAACCAAAATTCGCTGTGAATAGTGGTGGTTGTGGATCCCGGCAGGGGCGGTGTGTCGAGAAATGCTCTTCGGACAGGATTTGGCTTGAGGCCTCGAATCTTGCTGTTCTCGCCGGAGCTTGTCCATGGTTGTCGGCCGCCTTTGTTTGGCGCTCGATTAACTCTGTTCCTTCTCGGATCTTTCTTCCAAGTTGCCGGCCTTCCTTGTGAAGTACTTGGTCATGTCGAAGCCGTAAGGACGAAGATCGGAGATTGCGTGCAAGCCTCTTTTGTTATCCGTGGAGCTGCTGCAGCTCGCTTGTCCTCCGCAATGTGTTCGGGAGTAGGAGAGTATCCCAGGCCGTGCAGTGTATTCTGTTCTTTGATATTGATGATCCGTTGAGTGCCCCGATGGCGTTTTCCCAAACCGAGCCCCGGATGTAGTTCATGTGCTTCATCATTTTCATCGGGGAGGGATCTTGTCCCAAATCAAAGGTAGGTCTATGTGGCACACTTGGGCCTTTGGGCTTTCGATGGTGAACCCTGTGAGCATCATGCCGTCATCATCGTGTTTGATCTCTAAAACCGGGACGCCGTTGGTGTCGGTCCTTTCAAATGACTATGCCGTCGCCGTAGATGATGGTCGATCTGTTCCTTGGACGAACTTTACGCACCGATGGAGAGTGGATGCCACCCCATTGATCCGATGTAGCCAAGGGCGTCCCAAAATGGCAGTGAAGGTGATCGGGATGTCGATGACTTGGAAGTCCTGTTTGGGACCATTTGTTTTCCAAACCAAAGGTTCAAGGTGGCTATTCCCAAGACTCGGGCGGGATGTTGAGTCGTATGCCTTGATTGCTCGAGTCGAGGGTTTTAGATCGCTTGCTTTGATCCCTAGCAAATCCATCATTTTGGCCGGAAGGACGTTCATGGATGATCCCCCATCTACCAACACCCGAGGGAGACGGCGCTCATCCAGCTTGAACCGTTATGTAGAGAGGCTCGTTGTGGTCGCCCCCAAATTTTGGAAGATCGAGTTCGTGAAGGTGATGATATTGCCGTAATTGACGTTGCCAATCATCTCGAACCGCTTCATCGTGTGTCACCGTGATGGGAACCATGGTCTGGGCCGGATTTCTTCCAACTTGAGCTTGTGCGGGTAAGATGAAGTGAGTAAGGACCAGAGTGAGATGTTAGCCCGCGTGCGCTTGAGCCGTGTCAAGACAGGATCTTCAACCTTGGGTCCAAGGTTTCAGCCTTCTTTTGGCGTAGGGCCCCTTTTCACCCGTGGCTGTATGGCCGGCCTTTTGTCCGTCCGTGGAGGATTCACTGGGATTTGACCGAACGTGTCGTAACATTCACCTCGACTTATGGTTTTGCTTGTCTCTCCCGTTTCGGAGTGGGAGGAGCCTGATTGGCGTAAGGCCGCATCGCGCATTTCAATTGCTCACTGTCATGGCTTTTATCAAGCATCAATAGTGGCTTTGAGATCTTCCCAAGATAGGGGTTGGATTATCTCGGACCTTCGGGCCTTCGGTGGCGGTGCGAAGCTCGTCCCACTGATCATGGAGCAAACATTGCCGTGGCCCCGTGCGTAACTAGGGCCGGGAGATTTGCTGGAGTAGATGACATAGTAGTCGAACTTTCCCGAGGGTTCTCCAAGGGTTCCGACTGTGGGATCACCGCATTCATACCTCTTTTTCAGCCTTTTGTTGAGAAGATAGCTTCTTCTTTCGCCGAGGACGGCCCTCGTTCATTGCATCCTCGGAATTCCATTTCCAGACAAGCACTGCAATTGAGCACGTCCCACCGATGTGTTCGTTGTTCGGCGGTGGTACCGGGACCTCAGGAGGCCGGATGGGCAAGCTTTCCTCTCGGAAGGTCTTGTGGTCTTACGTCATAACCGCATGGCTCGTACGAGGGTAACAGGTTGACTTCCGGGAGACAATGAGAGACGTTAGAGGTCAGAGGAGCAGCCATGGCTTGGGAAGTCCTGTGTAGTCGGTGGCTAAGGTTCCGAAGTGGTGCATGGCATCTTCGATCCAGGCTTGTTGCTCACCTTGACGTTTCTCAATAGCCATGAGGACCCGCCAAACTTCTTCCAATGTTGGGAAATTTCTTGGGGGTAAGGTCCCGTTCTCATCGTTGTTATCCACCGACTTGGCCATGGGGAATTGACGGACCGTCCCGGTGACAGAGCCGGGAAGGAGGTAGGACCTTGTCGTTTTGACACCGGGAGACGGGTTCCCGGTACTCTCGACCACTCTCTGTTAGCTGGAGGGGGTGATGGGCAAGGTTTAGACATGGGAATGGCCTAACGGGATAAAAGGGGGAAAGCTCACGTGGCATGCGGTTTCCGTTTCTTTTATTTTTTTTTTGTTGTTTTAATTTACTTAAAACATGTTTTCTCAGAATCCTAGGTAGGTTGGAAAAGATTGCTCTTCTTTTTCGCAACTATGCTAGATCCTGGGTCGCCGGAGACCATCTGTGCGGCTATAAGCCCCTCGTTTTGCACCTGTATTTCGACTTCCCAGGGCGGACAGCCCCAGGCGAGGGTCCTATAGTGCAAGCGGTTTCCACCGGCCTAAAAGAAAAATCGAACCTAAGGACCGAGCCTGTCATGTTCGTTTTGATGCGTTAGCCATGTGAATAGTGAACCGAGCCGGCCACTGAGTCAAGATCAGGTCAAGAGTTCGGCATGACCTCTCTTTACCTTGCTTGCGCAAGGGATCCGTGACGCTAGGCGTCGGGCCGGGTCATATCGTCATGGCCGACGTATCAAAGGCGTGATGACATGGTGTCATGCGAGCATGGATGTATATCCGGACGGAACATCGTTCGGGTGTAGCTTCGGAAATCAAGATCAGTCAAGATTTTAGCATGACCTTTCATCGCTTTGCTTGCGCAAGGGATCTTGAGTTCCGAGCCTTGACTCGAGAAAATGGCCTGCATGGTATATGTATCCAGCCGTATGACACGGACTGGGTAAAAACCAACCGAGTCCGGACAGAGTGTGACTCAAGACTCAAAAGTGTGGTTGACGCTTGGCTAGGATGGGATGTTTGGAATGATCCCGTTCGCGCCCAAGAGGCCTAGGAAGACCTAACGGATCGCAACCGAGACCACTCCGGTTGAGGGTTGTAGTGTGCTGTATCCGAGGCAACAAAGTGCGCGTAGTGTGCGGTGTAAACGAGGCAAAGAAGTGAGTAGAGTGCGGTGTAACCGAGGCAAAGAATGCGCGTAGTGTGCGGTCTCTAAAATTCTTTTTCCGAGTAAAACAAGTTTTTGAAGAATTTTAAATGTATGCACAGATGTATATTGATGCATTTTTTTTTGTATTTTTTTATTTCTTTTTTTGTAAAATAAAAAGTAAAGCACGTGCACACACACACAATGCTTAAAGAAAGGGGTAAAATGAAAGTTTGACCCTCATCATCGTTTTAAAAATCTTTTGTTTTGTTTAAAAGTTTTTAAAACAAAATTCCCCAGCGGAGTCGCCAACTGAAATAGCCCGGATCCGAGAAAAGGCTTCGCAGCCCCGGCATCTGGCAATCTTTCGCGTTGGAGCGACGGTTTGGTCTCGCCGTTTTTGTTTTTGTAGAGTCGCCACGCCGTTTTTATTAAGCCCAAAACATTGAAAAAGGGCATCAGTTTAAAGATAATTTTAAACTGTTTTTGTGTGATGAGATTTTGAGTTCGGAGGTCAGATGACTCCCCGGGAAGAGAATATTAGAATATTAGAGCTCACCCGAGTAGCCTCGTAAAACGAGTCTTTCGGATACCCCTAATATCCTTTAAATGTTGTGTGTGTGTGTGTGTGCTTTTTAAAAATGCATGCTGTATCGGATGTCTACATTGTATGCTATGTATGGAAATGTATTGAAATAGTATAGGAAGGAAGCCTTACCAATGTTGGTTCGTGTCTGTCTTCCGCTGGGGAATAGTGTTTGAGGTCGGAGTAGCGTTCCGGTACGGATCGGGATTGCTTCGGGAGGGACCGGTTGTCTCGCGACGTAGTTTCGGCGTGAGTTGAGGTTGTAGGCTGCGTTCGGCGCAGGTTCGGCGTGCGTGGGGATCGTCGGGATCACTCGGGCAGAGGTTCGGCGTGCGTTGTGGTGGCGTGGAGTCACTCGGCGTAGTTTCGGCGTGGTTTGGGATCGTCGGTTTGACTCGGAAAGAGCCGGACACCGTGGAAAGACCAGTGCAAGGCCTCTGAGTACCACGAGGGGCCTCGTAGTACCTCGAGAGTGCCTCGGGCAGCGCGGGAGCGTCTCGGGAGCGCTGGGGAGGCTTCCGGAGCACCACAAGGGAGCTCGGAAGGCCTCGGAAGGATCCGAAAGGGGCCTGGAGTGCCTCGAGAGGACTTAGAGGGGAGCCGAAGGCTAAGGGAGGAAGAGAGAAGAGGGAGGTGTGTGAAAATGAGGAGGGGAGCCCTCTATTTATAGTAAAAATTTCGGAGCAAAGAGGTCCGTACGGACCTTCTTGGTTATCCGTAATTTTGGATTTCCTCGATTTGAGGGAATCCGCAATGATGGTGAATATTCTGGAATGATGGTGTTCCCCGAGCAATAAGGTCCGTACGGACCATCTTGCATGCAAAGAGGTCCGTACGGACCAACTCGCAGGGAAGTAATCATTTTCCCCGTGATTTGAGGGAATATTGGGGACTTGAAGGGGATTTAGTAATAAATGAAACAAAGAGGTCCGTACGGACCTTAATTGCTTTTCTGATTTCCTGAAAATTCCCAAAAGGTCCTTTTGTCCCTTTTTATCCCAGAAAGGCTCCTCCCTTGGTTTGGTTGGGGGTTTGAGAGGGTTTTGAGAGGGTTTTGAGAGGGTTTTGAGTGCCAGAGGTCTCCGAGACTGCGTTGATGAGTCTGCGGTGTTTCCCGTGTGTTTGAAAGGGGGTGATCCAGATTGGGGTACTTACACCCCCAAGTTCATGTTCATACCACAACTGCACCCGAATTTGTCCGAGACTCAGATGGTCTTGGTAAGGTTAAATTCTCATCTTCTCAAGCTGAAAATACATCCTGTAATGTCTTCCCTACAGGAGTAGATATGATTGAACCTCCAGTTGTGAGACATATTTGGTGGGATATTTAAAACTTCCCCTCTTGTCTAGATGAAGCTTTCAAAGTTGAAATGGATAAATACATTCCCCCAAGAAGAAGAAAATCCTCCTCCCAGCAAATGCTAAAAAGGAGATATGAGGCCGGTGACACCACTGTTGGAACCCTTTGAGAACAATCTGGAAAATTTGACTATTATATCCTTTTTATTCAGATAAATCTCCCCAGCCTAACCTGCCTCCTTCACCATGCAAACCCAATCTTCCTCCATATTACCAAAAAGCCCTTTCCATAATCCATAATGGCCCTTTGCTTTACCCATCACTAGCTGATTGCCATATGATTTCCCAAAATACATGCCTTGATCCAAGATCGCAAGAATACCAAGAAGAGTTTCCTACACTAACCTCATTTGAATTTCCCCACCAAAGGACCAAACATGAGTGGAAGATCCAAAATCCAACTTCAATTGGTACATCAGGAAATCCAAAGCCGATTAGCCCAGCCGAAGCAACTCTCAATTGGCAAAGTGAAAATGCGTTCGCTCAGAATAAAGCTCTAAACCACATTATCTCTCAGCAAACTAAATTTGAGAGATCACAAGAAATTCTTTCTTCAAAAATCAGAACCTTAGAAGGTATTATCGGTGAAATTCGCCACATAGTTCAAATTCTACACCAAGAACTGTTGCAGATCCTTCATACTTCTCCAGCATCCCAAACCTCTACTCTTTCCCAAAAGGAAGCAGAAATGAAGTTTCTTAAAACCCAAATTCAAGATCTTGAGCGACAACATAAGCATAAAAGGGTGATAACTCTTGTTGATGATCCTTGGAGGCTACCCACAGCTCCCTTTATCAGGATAGCAATTGATCCGCAGCCTATACCAGCTTCTTCCCACTCTGAATCATCCCCCTCACTTTCCCTTTGGGCCTCAGTGCCTCATCCTGTCACCAAGCCCAACCAAATCCCAATAATCCCCTACACAACATCATCATCTTCTTCTTCTTCAACCTTTGCTACCCAGCCTGCTCCAAATGATCCTCTAGATCCCCATTTTGGTGCTTCTTCAAAAGCTCCATGTATCCTTCCCAATAGAAAAAATGAACACAATTTCATTAATTCTTTGATCTCTAGCCCAAGGCAGATCCCCTCCAGTATCGACTTTAGTCTCCACCTTTGTCAGACCTATTATTGATGATGATTCAGACCCCTTTGATGCCTTTGAACACCTGTTTATGGCAGAGCCATAGACATCATTCCAAGGAGATATTGAACTTATTGATTCAGATCTAGATGAGTCCACAAGCTAGAATCTACCACAAAGTGAAACGAAAGCCAAGTCTATTCCCCCGATCTGACACCAAACAGCAATTTACCTTCGATGATATTTCACCCTCCAAATGGCGAGAAAGAAGTGTTGAAATGCTAACTTGGTGTTCTGAAGAATTCCAATACTATTAAATAGACATGGTTATCAAGAGATTTTAGGCCCGACTCCAAGGTCGCCTTTGAGATTGACACCTTAGTCCCGGAGAATATTAGCAATTACAGATTCAACAAAGCCCCTCACCTGAAGAATTCACAAATAGAATTTATTCGGAATTCATTTTAAATCCAGTTGAACATACCATCCATGCCCGAGAAGAGTTTTTGAAGTTGAAATGTTGTTCATTCCAAAAGAAGGATCTTGAGAAGCATTATAATCGCATGTCTCAGCGGTTCTATTGCCTTCAGAAGATTGATGACATCATTCTCAAGCAAGTCTTTCTCAACTCCTTTCCAGAATCCCTTAGTAATGAAGCCTATAGAGTGTTAGAATCAAGAAATGCAACGGTGGCACAAACCTCACTTAGTGGCCTTTACCAGTTGATACTTAATGCTCTAGAAAAGCTTTGTAACCAAAAGAAATTCCTTGCCGATTTTGAAAGAACTGGCAAGCATCTTGGTTCAGCATGTGATGATAGGTATCTTCAGATCAAATTCAAAGACAAGTCAAGCTGTAGCTGCAGCTGCAGCCATACAAAGAAGAAGGCACACTCAAAGAAAATCTCTGGATCAAAATTCTTTGAATCGTTTAGAATAAAAAATGAAGGTTACCCGAAGAAATCCAAAACTTAGAAAGAAGCGGAAGTTCATAAGGAAGAAATCCCAATGTGGCCAAAAGATTATCTGAGTCCATAATTTTGAATAATCTGGAATATAAGAAAATTCATATAACTGATCTATTTTAGAAGCAGAGGAACGACGAAAACTAGAAGATGAAAAACGAGACAACATATTATCTGAGTCCATAATTTTGGAATGGGTTAGAGACTTCAAGACTTCTTTCAATTCCTATATTTTTTTGGAAGACACTATCACGGCCACCTGTAAGAACATAAAGAAGACTCAAGAACAAGACATTTAAACTGGGATTATAACTATATATGGAAATATCTAGAGACTAGAGAGAATTGGGAGAAAGAAGAGAGATATTGAAGAAACTTGGTTTTTATTTCTTCAAGGGATGATTACAAATGAAAACCTTACCCCTATTTATAGTACATAAGTGTTAGGACATAAACAACAAACTTTTAACAAGAACATAAGAGGAATCTTTATTTTATAACCACACATAATACTTTAAAGATAAAAGAGAAATCAGCACTAAAAAGATGACCTAAGCGCTTAAATAATTACAAGCAACTTGTAAGAGTGATGCCCTCCCTAATCATGATGGATGGTGTGTGGGCACCCCGACCCGGAACCTAACACGTGTCCCGAGCTGGAGAGGCCCAAACTATGAAAGACCACCTGGAAATTTAAAAACTTTTTGACATAACTTGAAAAGAAACTAACTTTAACAATACTCTTCAAATTCTAACTTGAAGCATCTCTACTTGGAGGAAACAAACATGAACCAACTTTGCAAACATACTTAAAAGGATACACAACATTTTAAGTTACAAAAGTTCCCAAATAAAAGCTTTACAAAAGTTATTTTATAAACAACCTCCAACAAAGGAGTAATACCAAAATACAACCATACTTCCATCTAAGACATACATACCCAACAACCCAAAATACGCGTACAAACTCCTCCCCGTCCTCACTGACTGGGTCCTCCTGTCTCAGTCCGATCTAAATCATTCAAGGGAGAAGGGTGAGAATAAATCTCAATAAGCTATTATGAATGCAACAATATGCCAAGTGAGATGCAACACATAACAAGGTACATCTCACACATTGGTAAAACAGTAAACACCTTCCATTACCTTTGTTTACCTTTCTCGTCTGCATCATAAGTTGTACAGCAGCGGGAGTAAAACTCCACTCATGCTGTGAATGCATTTTCACCAGAATCCATATCATATAACGGAGAGAGCTATTGTGATAACTCCTCTCTTGTGAACTGCTTAGGCATATTCACGTCTTATAAATCCCATTTCTGGGTAAGATATAAGACATCAGCATTTCTATGAACTGACTGCACATATCCATAGAAGCTGAACCCAGTCTGTGGCCACAGAGGGGGAAATGTCACAGATATAATGTAATCCGAGCACCTTATGGAGCAATTTCTCATAAGTGATCGTATTCCATTATACCCCCAAACATCAGATGATTAACACATATTCAAGCACATAATAGTTACTTGAAAAGAATCCACCAAAGGGATGATAAAATAACAACATGGTAAATCATACTCATGTTCAAATCAATACCATAATGCAACATTTATTTCATATACCATTTATATCATAAACCATAGATATGAACTCAAGTAAGGCTAAAATGTATCACAAACAAGCCATACATATTCAATACACAACAATTCATAACCTCTATAAAGGTCCAAGTTCAAATTACCAAGTTGGATTCACTTTGGTTAAGTTACAAATCAAGGCTGCCAAGCATTTTCCGAACAATATTTAAACCCCTTCCACAATTCCATTTTGACTAAGGAAGATACCGTTGTATAGCTAAAGTATTCTACTTCAATTGCAGTTAAAGAAGGTTCAGTTATAACCTAGGTAGATTAGGTTTACAAGGCTTGAAAAATGCTTCAGGGGTTGCCGGACAGGGCACGACTCGTGCCCCAGGGCACGACTCATGCCCCTTAGACACCCCACCAGAATCAGTCGTCCCTAATAGGGAACGACTTAGGCCAATCTTCAAGGGACGAGTCGTGCCACAGAGCACGAGTCGTGCCCTCAGTCCAGAAACCAGAATTCAGCTGAAACATCAGCAACTAAGGTCCCAAATGACATATACCAATTTTACCCTATTTTTAAGGACATAAAATGGTTACTAAACTTCATCAAAACTTATACCAACCCATTTTCATTTTAACCCAAGGATTAAGTACTAATATCATTTCATAACCTTTCGAGTATAAGAATTTACTCAATCTTTACATGCAACTCAACTATAACACTCATTACACTACCAAATTCCATTTTACTAGATTTCTTTCAATTTAACAACAACCAATTAGTTCCTACAACCTTCCATGAACAACAACACCATACTTAGGTCAATTACTACCTTTTCAACTCCAAGAAATTGTTCCAATTTACCAAACAACAATTATAACATCCCAATATCAATATAATACCTTCCATGAACAAGATTTGAAAGAAAATCATAATAACTTACCAAAATAGTGCGAAATGAAATATTTATTTGACCGGCTTTACGCGTTCCCCTTGTCACCACGAACAAGAATACGCAAACGGATTTAAAAATGGAGAAGTATTGAAGAGGCTAGAATTTTTTAGAAGAAGGAGCTTAGGTTTTGCTTCCATGGAGGATTTGAGAAGAAAATGGTACTGATTGTTTTAAAATGAGGTTTTATTCATTTAAAGAGATAAACATTGAAAACTTACACTTCACCTCCTCCAAGGATCTAAGGAAATATCACTAACACCTCTACTCCTATTCTTTACAACTAAGTACCTCACAACTTTATAAACTTACTACTTAATATTTCAATTATTATAAATTCACTACACCCTTTATTTTTATTCCCTTTTAGACCCTTTAGTATTAAATTTAATTCATTTCATCCCAAGCTTCACATAAATCATCAAAACATAAAATGAGCACATAACTTCACAAGTAGCATACAAGGCATAAAATGATATTCTACCCTTCCAACCCCACGTGATCAACATGTGCTAAAGTAGTACCTCATATTAGGGTCGTGATACTCACTCCCCCTTAAATAAAATTCGCCCCGAATTTTGGATGAACTTACCTGAATGATCAAATAAATAAAGTTACCTCCCACGCGTCTCAAATTTCAACCCATGTAACTTCCTCGATGACATGATTCTTCTACACCTTTTTCACAACCCAAATACTCTAGGATTTCAATTCCCGAACTTGCGATTCTAATAACTCTCAACGGTTCTTCCACACAAGTCAAATCTGCTTGAATATCATTGGTTGAAGAACTCCATACAAACAAAGGATCATAAAGATAATGTCTCCCTAGTTACTTCTTCAATCGAATGATTCTCCACAAGATCTTCATTACCTGAATACTCTTGGTCCGCAATTCTCTATCTTGAACTCCCAGACTCTCAAAGGCTTTCCACAAGTCAAATCAGTCTGAGGATGAAACGCATAACCGAAACTCAGCTTGGAACTCAAAATCTCCTGCAAAACTTCCCAAAATCGCAATGAATCTTAAATCCTGATCTGAGAAAGTGTTGATTGGTACTCCACGAATCAACCAAATCTCTCGCCTAAACAATTGCTAACTTCTCCATCACATACTTTGTTGATATAGGTAGAAGATGAAACTGCTTGATCAATCTATCCCATAATACTTAAACGCATCCATCTTCTTAAATGTCAGAGGTAGTCCTGTTACAAAATTCATCGCAATGCTTTCCCATTCTACTCCGCTAATCCTTCTTCAAATCTTGATACATCTGCAAACTTTTCGGATGAATTGCAATTCTATTTTTATGGTCTTCCTCTAAAACTGGTCTTTTAATCTCTTGCAAGACGTTATACAATTTCTGCCGTTGAAGGTTAAAATTCCATCCTTGTTCAATACAAAATCTTCGGTCTTTCCATCTTGAATCTATCCGATAATCCTCTTAAATTCTGAATCAGTTTGTTGAATTTCCTTAAGGTCTCCATATAATATAGGTATAGCTTGAACATTCGCAATAATATCTCACCTTACTACTCAAAGGATATACATGTTGACACAAAGCCTTTCGGCTAATCGCATTTGCAATCACATTAACTTTTCCGGATGATATAAAATAACGCAATTAAAATCTTTTAATAGTTCCAACCATCGCCTCTGCCTGATGCTCACTTCCTTTCGCGGAACTAAATACTTCAAACACTTAGGATGGGTAACAAATCTCAAATGGAGCTTCAAACAGATAAGGTTTCCACTTATATAGCGCAAAATACTCGCAGCCACTTCCGAGTCGATAATAGGATAACTCTGCTTTGCCGAAGTTAACCTCCTCGAAGCATACGCTATCATCTGACCCTTTTGCATAATATCACAATTCAACTTTCCTTTGATGTGTAACCGAAAATTGCAAAATTCTCGCATCCATCTGGTAAGGTAAGGATCGGAGCTACAATCACTCTTCTTCAACTTGATAGAACTGGTTTCACTCAATTCTCCACCAATGATACCTCCATCTGAGTTAACTTAGCCAAAGGTTCTATAATTCTCAAGAATCCTTTGATAATCCTTCGGTAGCAACTTGTCAACCCAAAAGACCATGAACTTCTTTTCACCGACGATGGTTTAATCCATTTGACCACGGTCTCAATCTTCGAAAGATCCACGGTAAAATCTGAGCTTAAAACTATAGAAACCTAAAATTTGAAATCTTCTCAAACCAACTCACACTTGCTCAACTTCGCAAACAATGGCCTCTCACAAAGGACACTTAACACGATTCGCAAATGATTTTCATGATCTTCTCAACTTTAAATAAGCAAGGATGTCATCCATAATAGTTTTCACAAAGCCATCAAGATAAGGATTAAATTTCTACTCATCATAACCATAAACAAAATCGATACCATTCTATAAGGTGCTTTTGATATAGGCATTGAACCTGACATTAAATCAATACGTAATTCCACTTCCTAATCTGGAGACATATAATACTTCGTTGAAAGCACATCTATAATTTACCCGCAACCAACACATGGAATACTCCGATGGAAGCACATTTACCATTTTCATAATTAGCACATAACATTTTTCGAAGGGCTTCTTACCCAAGTCTACCACATACCAAATAACCCTCACACTTTTTAACCAAAATTTTCAACCTTTAATGCCTATATAACAAGAATACCACATAAAAGCTTATTTGTATCAAATACAAATATAGGCAAATTAGGCATAGAAAAGAAGTCGTGTGTCAATAACTGCTTCCGGAACTCCAGCCTTAACCCTTTCACGAACCGGTATACCCGTCTCTCTTCTTTCGGCACTAAATGGGGACAATATCGAGCTAACTCTGTAAACTTGGCAGAATACTGTGCTACGGTCATCGTTCCTTGCTCCAATCTCAGAAATTCTACCTCCTTCTTGACTCTTGTAACCATAGGAATGAAGTGATCCCGGAACTTGCGAGTGAAATTCTCCCACGTCTGCGTTGTATAGTCACGGTCCCAACTGTCCTTCACTATGTGCCCCCAATGCTCGGCAGGTCCTTCCAATTTGAAAACCGCACACCTAACTTTTTCTTCATCCGGACTTTCCATTGCTGCGAATATCTTGTTCATAGCTTCAAGCCACCTTTCCGCCTTCAACGGGTCTGGATACCCATTAAAACTAGGTGGAGACATCTTGACAAACTTCTCTAGCCCGTGCCCTTGATGACCCTCCTGATGGTGCTGTGCTTAGCCTCGAGCTGCCATGCTTTGTAGAAACACTCTAAACATATCCATCATCTCCGCATTTGGGTTTCCATCACCCCCGACATTACCAACATTCCCCTGAGCCCGATGCTGATCATCGTCATTCCCAGCCATTGAATAAACTCCTGTATCAAACACTCGGCGTAAATTATCACACACTTCCCCTTAAACTAGACATCTATCCTTAACCTCTAAACGAGGCTCTGATACCAACTGTGGGCACCCCGACCCGAAACGTATAAGTGTCCCGAGCTGGAGAGGTCCAAACTATGAAAGACCACCTGGAAATTTAAAAACTTTTTGACATAACTTGAAAAGGAACTAACTTTAACAATACTCTTCAAGTTCTAACTTGAAGCATATCCACTTGGAGGAAACAATCATGAACCAACTTTGCAAACATACTTAAAAGGATACAAAATATTTTAAGTTACAAAAGTTCCCAAATAAAAGCTTTACAAAAGTTATTTTATAAACAACCTCCAACAAAGGAGTAATACCAAAATACAACCATACTCCCATCTAAGACATACATACCCAACAACCCAAAATACGCATACAAACTCCTCCCCGTCCTCACTGGCTGGGTCCTCCTGTCTCAGTCCGATCTAAAAATTAAAGGGAGAAGGGTGAGAATAAATCTCAATAAGCTATTATGAATGCAACAATATGCCAAGTGAGATGCAAAACATAACAAGGTACATCGCACACATTGGTAAAATAGTAAACACCTTCCGTTACCTTTGTTTACCTTTCTCGTCTGCATCATAAGTTGTACAACAGCGGGAGTAAAACTCCACTCATGCTGTGAATGCATTTTCACCAGAATCCATATCATATGATAACTCCTCTCTTGTGAACTGCTTAGGCATATTCACGTCTTATAAATCCCATTTCTGGGTAAGATATAAGACATCAGCATTTCTATGAACTGACTGCACATATCCATAGAAGCTGAACCCCAGTCTGTGGCCACAGAGAGGGAAAGGTCACAGATATAATGTAATCCGAGCACCTTATGAAACAATTTCTCATAAGTGATCATATTCCATTATACCCCCAAACATCAGCTGATTAACACATATTCAAGCACATAATAGTTACTTGAAAAGAATCCACCAAAGGGATAATAAAATAACAACATGGTAAATCATACTCATGTTCAAATCAATACCATAATGCAACATTTATTTCATACACCATTTATATCATAAACCATAGATATGAACTCAAGTAAGGCTACAATGTATCACAAACAAGCCATACATATTCAATACACAACAATTCATAACCTCTATAAAGGTCCAAGTTCAAATTACCAAGTTGGATTCACTTTGGTTAAGTTACAAATCAAGGCTGCCAAGCATTTTCCGAACAATATTTAAACCCCTTCCACAATTCCATTTTGACCAAGGAAGATATCGTTGTATAGCTAAAGTGTTCTACTTCAATTGTAGTTAAAGAAGGTTCAGTTATAACCTAGGTAGATTAGGTTTACAAGGCTTGAAAAATGCTTCAGAGGTTGCAGTGCAGGGCACGACTCGTGCCCCTTAGACAACCCACCAGAATCAGTCGTCCCTAATAGGGCACGACTTAGGCCAATCTTCAAGGGACGACTCGTGCCACAGAGTACGAGTCGTGCCCTCAGTCCAGAAACCAGAATTCAGCTGAAACATCAGCAACTAAGGTCCCAAATGACATATACCAATTTTACTCTATTTTTAAGGACATAAAATGGTTACTAAACTTCGCCAAAACTTATACCAACCCATTCTATACTCATTTTAACCCAAGGATTAAGTACTAATATCATTTCATAACCTTTCGAGTATAAGAATTTACTCAATCTTTACATGCAACTCAACTATAACACTCATTACACTACCAAATTCCATTTTACTAGCTTTCTTTCATTTTAACAACAACCAATTAGTTCCTACAACCCTCCATGAACAACAACACCATACTTAGGTCAATTACTACCTTTTCAACTCCAAGAAATTGTTCCAATTTACCAAACAACAATTATAACATCCCAATATCAATATAATACCTTCCATGAAGAAGATTTGAAAGAAAATCATAATAACTTACCAAAATAGTGCGAAATGAAATATTTATTGGACCGGCTTTACGCGTTCCCCTCGTCACCACGAACAATACGCGAACGGATTTAAAAACGGAGAAGTATTGAAGAGGCTAGAATTTTTTAGAAGAAGGAGCTTAGGTTTTGCTTCCATGGAGGATTTGAGAAGAAAATGGTACTGATTGTTTTAAAATGAGGTTTTATTCATTTAAAGAGATAAACATTTAAAACTTACACTTCACCTCCTCCAAGGATCTAAGGAAATACCACTAACACCTCTACTCCTATTCTTTACAACTAAGCACCTCACAACTTTATAAACTTACTACTTAATATTTCAATTATTATAAATTCACTACACCCTTTATTTTTATTCCCTTTTAGACCCATTAGTATTAAATTTAATTCATTTCATCCCAAGCTTCACATAAATCATCAAAACATAAAATGAGCACATAACTTCACAAGTAGCATACAAGGCATAAAATGATATACTACCCTTCCAACCCCACGTGCTCAACATGTGCTAAAGTAGTGCCTCATATTAGGTTCGTGACATGGTGCTTGTTATCAATTACTTAATTGCGCTTTTTATTTATATCTGGAATCTGGATTAGATGGGTTATCTTCATAGGGATCAAAGTAGATTTCTTCATTATCACTTTCATCACTCTCTAGTAAATAGTCAGTACCATCTGGTGTTAACTGCTTGGTGAGGTGTGATGCATTCTAGCCTTCCAACGCTGCAATCCAATTTATAGCAATCGGGTGATATTTTGGCCAAACTTCTTTTGCAGATAGTATATCTACCAGGATTGATTTTGGGTCAACCATGTTTGCTCGTGCCATTTCTTCTCTCATGCTTACATGGATATCATGATATTTCGTGGAGATTTGGAGATCTTTCCTATCAAGATTATACCAATCATGGATGAAAGCAATCGGAGCATGATATACAAATGATTGTTCTTTATTTTTGACAATTGATGGTGTAAGATATGAGCATGGCCTTCTGAACATTATCACCACATGATCTTTACGCCTCGGGGTAGTAAACATTTGCATCCATTGATGAGAAAGAAGGAACCACTCAAAAAGTCTGAACAAATGGATGGAATTATGGGGTATCCGACTAAAGTGGCATTGGAGGAGATACGATTGGAGTCTGACTGTGTTAAAAGTGATAGCAATAGTATACGATTCGAATAAATACCAAAAAAATAGAGTGCTTCTTTTGGAAAATTAAATCAAAGATGATCAGAGAGGTGCAGTATCCTAGGTGGCTCGCCAATGTGGTGGTTTTTGAGAAGAAAAATGGGAAATGGCGTGTATGCATAGACTTTACGGACTTGAACAGAGCATGTCCCAAGGATCCATTCCCGTTACCCCACATTGATTCGCTGGTTGATGAAACGGCTGGCCACGACGTACTGACCTTCATGGACGCTTCTTCAGGGTATCAGCAAATCCAAATGGAGCATTCTGATCAAGAAGATACCGCCTTCATAACTCCTGAAGGTATATATTGTTATATTGCCATGCCATTTGGGTTAAAAAAATGCAGGGGCAACCTATCAAAGACTGGTAAACAAGATGTTCAAGGACCATCTCAGCAAAACAATGGAAGTATACATAGATGACATGGTTGTAAGTCCAAGAATATGGAAGATCAGGTGCAACACTTGGCAGAGGCCTTTGACATCTTAGAAGCCTTCAATATGAAGTTGAACCCTTCCAAATGCAACTTTGGGGTTAGAGCTGGGAAGTTTTTGGGGTACATGGTGACTAAGAGGGGAATCGAGGCCAGCCCAGAATAGATCAAAGCTATCCTCAACCTGCAGTCCCCCCAAAACATCAAAGATGTACAAAGATTGACAGGGCGCGTAGCGGCCTTAAATCGGTTCATTTCCAAATTTTTCGAAAAGTGCAAGTTGTTTTACGACGTCTTGAGGAAGAAAAAGTTGATTTTGGGGACCGAACAACACGAAGAAGCCTTCTTGAACCTCAAAAAGTATCTTACGTCTTCACCTCTCCTTGCTAAGCCAGAACCAGGTGAACCCCTCTATATATATTTAGTCGTATCTGAGAGCCCGTAAGTGTTGTCCTTATAAAGGAAGATCAAGGCAGTCAACATCCTATTTACTATGTAAGTAAATCTCTCCTAGATGCAGAAACCAGGTATTCCCATCTCGAAAAACTTATCCTCGCATTAATCACCGCATCTACTAAATTACGTCACTACTTTGAAACGCATCCTATTATTGTGAAAACTAACTATCCTATCAGGACTGTTATGAGAACTCCTGAGATGTCAGGAAGAATGGCCAAGTGGTCAGTCAAGCTCAGAACGTACGAAATTTCTTATGAACCCAGAAGTGCCATTAAGTCCCAAGCCCTTGCGGATTTTGTAGCCGATTTCAGTGCTACCTTGCAACCTGAGGTGGAGCTAGAAGTCCAACACCTCGAAGGAAATAACACTCCCAAGTACTGGACATTGTTCACATACGGAGCATCCAAATCAAGAGGCGCAGGACTAGGCATCTTATTAAAGTCGCCACAAGGAGAGTTAATCCCCTAGGCGGTTTCTTGTGAATTCCAGGCAACCAATAACGAAGCCGAATATGAAGCTTTGATCATGAGTTTATCTACTGCTCTTAGTTTAGAAGTTACTCATCTTAACATATTTATTGATTCCTTGTTATTAGTCAATCATGAGCACCAGGACGACACTTTACCTCCAACATGTTAAAGCGCTAGCCGCGCGTTTTGTTAGTTTTTCCTTGGAACAGGTACCACGCGAAGAAAATGCTGAAGCCGACGCCTTGGCCAACTTAGGGTCAACATGTGGAGCGATGATAAATACAAACATCCCAATTATATACGTCTAATATCCAGCTATTGATCAAACTGACGAATGCTCAGCCCTAGATCATTCGGAAGCATCTTCTCCAGGCCAAGGTGCGGAGCCGACATGGACCCAACCTATTGTGTGGTATTTTCAAGACGGAACCATTCTATTGGACGTTAAGAATCAAAGGTATTTCAGGATGAAGATGTCCCAGTTCACCTTAATTAACAATAAATTGTTCCGAAGGTCTGCGACAGGTCTTTACATGAGGTGTTTAGAGCCTGGAGAAGTTGAGGAGGTCTTAAATGATCTACATACGGGAGAATGTGGAAATCACTCAGGGGATAAGACATTATCTTCCAAAGCCCTTAAAATAGGATACTACTGGCCCACTATGAGACAAGACGCAATGGATTTTGCTTTAAAATGCGACGCTTGTCAACGACATAGCAACATCTTGCATCAACCCGCTGAACCTCTTTACCCCGTACTTTCATCTTGGCATTTCATGCAATGGGGCATGGACATAGTCGGCAAGTTACCAAAAGCTCCAGGGGGCAGAGTGTTCATGTTAACCATGAAAGATTACTTCTCTAAATGGATTGACGCAGAAGCATATGTTCAAATACGGGACAGGGAGGTCATATCCTTTTTAAAGAAGAACATCTTGAGTAGATTTGGCGTTCCTTCGGAAATCATTTGTGATAATGGTTCTCAGTTTATCAGCAAAAAGACAAGGGATTTCTGTTCAAGGTGGGGAATCAAATTGATAACGTCAACCCCTGTACATCCTCAAGCTAACGGACAAGCTAAGTCGAGCAACAAGTTGACCATCAGCAATCTGAAAAAACGTCTGGATCGGAAAAGAAGAAGATGGGCCGATGAATTACCACTTGTAATATGGGCTGACAGGACAACGTCTAAGAACGCTACAGGACAGACACCGTATTCTTTAGTATTTGGCACTGAAGCTGTACTCCCCATAGAAGCAACAATTCCAACCGCGAGATATGGATTGCTAACTCCTGAAGACAATAACTACCTTCTGGCTCAGGATCTGGATACTGTGGATGAACTCAGAGACATAGCCAAGATAAGGATGGCCGTCTACCAACAAAGAATCGCCAGGTCGTACAACAAGAACATAAGAATAAGGCGCTTTTAGGTTGGAGACATGTTGCTAAGGAAAGTATTCCAAAATACCCGGGAATTGCACGCATGAAAATTAGCACCAAAGTGGGAAGGTCCCTACCTTGTTGATGCTGAAGCAGGAAAGGGTGCATACTGGTTGTCTACCCCAGATGGCATTCGAATACCTAGAAGCTGGAATGCCCTACACCTGAAGCATTATTACACGTAAGCTGAAAGTTATTACAATTTCCACGTCCAGGTATGAGCTTCCCCTTAAACTATTATCTTTCAATTTTCTTTCCTTTTTACTTAAATTAAACCTCTACTGACTTAAGCATCAGAGGGGTCTTAGCTAAAGCTAACACCCAACTCTGACGTATTGTTGTTTTGTAAGATGCCATTACACAGTAAGACAATCCAAAGCATCCACCTGAACGATCAACGAGTGTAATGATGCATCCCGTCAACATTTCTAAGTTATAAGGTAACACCCTCTACGGCTTAAAAGATTCTACATCTTTTCTAAAGTCTATTGGTCACAATAAACTTCTCCTTAGCGCATGTCAAGGTATTTACCTTCTACGGTTTAAAAGATTCTACATATTTTCTAAGTCTATTGGTTATCATAACCTCGCCTGAGCGCACGTTTCCTCACTTAGGAACCAATGGTTACAACATTGTTACATGTTGTCTTTTCAATTTGGTTACAACATTGTTACATGTTGTCTTTTAAACTTGGTAATAACATTGACATGTTATCCCCGTCAAGTGGTTGTAACATTTACATGTTACCAAAGAACAACAAAGATTCTATAACCAACAGTTTCAATGTAAAAATCCAAGAAAAAGGGCAAAATGCCCCGCCAGGTTAAGATGTTGAACCAACCCAACATCTCCAAAAAGGTTAAAAGTCTTGACTCTTATGAGTCCTTACAAATTAAAAAACTTGTTCTTGAGGACAAACCCTCATCAAATTGTTTTTAGGAAAAAGAGATATGCATCCTATAATCATTCAGTGTTGCTATCCTGAGCATCGTCAGCTTGCTCAACCTTCCTGGAGGTACTTCACCCACTTTCTCATCAATAATCCTCTGTAAAGCCGCATTCTCCTCATCCAAGTCCCAGTTCACATGCTCTCTCCCTCTTGAAATTCTTTAATCATTTGGATTCTTGTTTCAAAAACTGCCTTCGCAGTTTCATTCACCATGTCATCACGTAGTATTCTCATCTCCCTCTCATGTCTCACGTCCACACTAGCAAGCCTGGACCTTCATTTTAAAATTTCTTCACCCTTAGCCCTGACTTCTAAATTCTTTTCATTTATTATCTTGGCAGCATCCTTCAGATCCTTCTCATATTTGGCCCTATCCATGTCTAAGGTGTCGCACTTTACCTTCCACATTCTAATTTCTTTAGACATCAACTTAGCAATCGAAACAGCCTGTTATCAACAAAACAAGTGATATTGATCAAAATGAAGGAGCATCTATACCAAAATTTGGATAACCAACTTACCTGACTCTCTAGCACCTTCTCACTCCGGGCCTGCTTCTCCGCATTGGTATCTTGATCCTCCCTTTTTCTCTTCAATATAGCCTTATCTTCCACCTTAGGCATATTCTCTTCTATTTTCTTCTTGCCTTTATACTTGGCCACAATGTCATTCATCGCAAATCCGGATCGAGTCACTGCAAATAACAATAGATGTTAGTTTGGATCTATCAAGAAAACCGATCTGATAGTACGACGAATCGAACCTACTTTTTGAAGAAATATTGCAGCTTTGAACTTAGCGGATATGAATGAAGATTGCACCGGTTATGGTGACTTTGCCATGATATAGGGAGAGACACCGGTATGGAAGGGATTTGAAAAGATTTGGGCCATCCGAGAATGACAGTTGTTGATTCCTTTTATGACTCTATAACTTCCTTTCAACCGTCGTATGAAGATACACTTGTCAAAATATTAAGACCTTCCGTATTTAGCTTGGAAAGCCTTAATATTTTGGGGGCAATTGTTTCACCCTCAAAAAATCCACTCAACATGTTCTACGTCTTGACATCCATCTTGAGGTAACATCTTAACTTACGCCTTGGACTAATGCCTTGAAAATGTTTGTTTTATTTTCCTATTTTTCAGGAGGACGAAAATAAATAAAAATAAATCATTTAAATGACTGCATGGACTTGGTCAAGCAACAACACAACGGTCCCATCCTTCAAACAAGGGATAACGGCTGATCTCCATCAACGAAATGGCGAGATCCTAGGCGAGATTTCAGCATGATATTCAAGATGTTATTTTTCAGTTACATTCATGCCTATATATTATACCTAGAACGCACCTGTATACACGTTACACAATTTTGCTTACTTTCACTCTACACTTGTACTCAAAAATGCTAAATACTCAATAATATTTCTTTGGTTTAGGCAGGCTTTCCAAAGGCCTCCCGAGGTTTTTCCCTCGAACGATTGTTCTAAGGGTTTTCTCGTTACATCCTTGCGTTCATCTTGCTTTGAGAACTATATTCCATTTGTGCCCAAACCTCCTCGAGTAGACAAATTTACTTGTCGAAATTTGTCCAAAACAATATATATATATATATATATATATATATATATATATATATATATATATATATATATATATATATGCAGATTATAAACAACACTTGCTTAAATTAAAGGGAAGCAAATAATTTTTTTTCCTATGAAAATGTGAATATAATGAATCTTTTCTCATTAGTTAGAAGATTGTCATTAATTTATTTTTCATATTTTATATGTAATTTGTAAGTTTGAAGTTTAGTTAATGTGTGTTAATTTAATTGAAATTTCGAGTAACATTGTTTTTCACTTTTATTTATGATATCTTTGTCTGCAAAATAAAATTAATGGATGAAGATCTAGTGGGGGTCAATTGTGCTTGAAATTGGATGTAGGAAAATTGGAGGGACAAACATCAACAACTATCTTTAGCATGTCATATACCAATGCATATGGCTGTCAATTATTTTATAATTGATATAATAAGACTCTTTTAATTTTTTAAATCCTTTACATATATATATGAATTAATTTGTTTGTTCAAAATATATCCTTACATCTCAACCCAAAAATATTCAATATAATATTACTAATAATTTGCAATGAAAGTAATATTCTATCTAAAAAATAAATTATACAAACTAAATCAAAATATAATAAACATATAATGTAGGCGCGAATAATAAAGATCAATTTTGATCATGTAATAAAACAATCGATTCATGTTTACCTCAAAACCTGTGAAAAATATGTTGTACATTATAATGGTCATTGTATTATGTGCGTGATAATCATTTTCATATATAAAAAGTTTAAATCATTTATTGTCGATAACTTTGAAAATTGCCATACCATATCAAATAGGCAAGAGAAACTGCTTACGTAGGAAATTTTGTTAATATAGGTCTGTAATGTCAATATTTTGTCAAATCAGTTTTTTTACAGAATTCGTTAAATCCTATGTTAAGTCTTAGTGATTTGCACATGATGGACAAATTAGTTTGTTAGGAATTGTTATTTTAATGCCCCGCCGACTAATTTTCTTTTTTATCCGTCCCACTTCACTTGAGTCTGTCCAAAATAACAAAGTTTTACTTTTCCTTTCACTCATTTTCTTTTCTACTTTACTTTGAATACTCGCAACATCTTCTCCCGCTAATTTTTAGAGCCGTCAATTTGGGACTGTTACGTCGGGACGTCCCGTCCTTCCTTACAAATGGGACGAGATGGGATAATATATTCTAATTCTGTACAAAAGCGAGCCTATTTGGAATATCCTTTTGGGACGCGAGACAATGCGGGATGGGACAGGATGTCCTGCATTTTTTAAATTTTAACTTTAATTTTTTAACCCCAAAGACATTTTATCACTTAGTTCTTAGTTTTTTTTAACTGTCCATTTTCTTTGGTGTTGATTAAGTTATTTTATAAATTTAGAAAGTTTTTATCGTGTTGGATCGTAAGAATTAATCCTATATTGTTAATTAAATATTTTGGCATTATCTCAGTTGGATTTTAGTTTTATAATATTAGCGTCTTCTCATCCCGTAATAGCCCGTATTGGCCCGCGTCCCGAGGTGCGATGGGACGGAACAAAGAATTTTAGACACGCAAGAAATTCGGGATGTCTCGTCCCGTCCTGAAAAGTTGCGGAATTTAATAGGCTCGTCTCGTCCCGTTATATCAAATTGACAGATCTAGCAATGATCTCTTTTACTTTTCCTTAAACCTTGTGCAATATTCTTATAATGTACATATTTTATCTAAAATAGATCAAATTTGTGCGAGTAACAAAAAAAGTATATGATACTGTGCAACATGTCTAAATAAAAAAATATCTGCATATTTAAATTACGTTTTATTAAGATACTTTCTAAATAGAAAAATCATTTCTTTTACGAAAATAATTGCGCTTACAAATAATTTAATATTATAACTTATAACTAAAGATACATATAAATTAATTTGTAAATTTTAATTTTTAAAAAGTAAATCACGTTATAATACAATGGTTAACCAAATAAATTAATTTGTTTGTTCAAAATATGTCATCACGTCAAAATTCCAATATAATATTACTAATTAGCAATGAAAATAATATTATATCTAAATAATAAACTATACAAATTAAACCAAAATCTAATGACATATTATGTAGGCGCGATTGATAAAGATCAATTTTGATCGTGTATTAAAAATTTAGATTCATTATTACCTCAAAACCTATGAAAAAATATGTTGTATATCATATTGGTCGTTGTATTGTATGCGTGATAATCATTTTTAAATAAGAATTTTAAGTTATTTCTTGTCGGTGACTTTGAATATTGTCACATATCATATCAGATAGGCAAGAGAAACTACTTTCGTTGGAAATTTTGTCGATATAGGTATGTAATGTCAATATTTTGTCAAATCAGAGTTTTGTGTAAAATTCGTTAAATAGTGGTTAAGTCTTGTAATTTGCACGTGATGGACAATTTGGTTTGTTAGAAATTGTTATTGCTATTCATCGTCGACTAATTTTCTTATTTGTCCGTCCCACTTCACTTGATACTGTCATAAATAACAAAGGTTTTTACTATTTGAAATTACCCGGGATTTCGCGCGGGCGGCGCGAAACGTGGTTGTCTTTCGCGGAGGGTTGGTGTCTGAGACCTCGCTTCATGGGAAGGGAAAAAAATGAGGAGTCGCCACGCGGTTTTTGTATTTTGAGCCCAAACGTTGAGAAACGGCTTTTGTGAAAATGGTGTCGTTTTTATTGGTAGCAAAAACTTAGGAAAAGGCTTTGAAAATGGGGGTCATTTTTATTGGTAGCAAAAACGAGTAAAAAGCTTTTTAGTACCAGAGATTGTTAGGTTCGGAGGTCACATTACGTTTCGGGAAGAGTATATTGAGATCACCCGAAACGCCTCGCATGACGAGTCTTTCTACCTTTCTCGAAATCGTGTGTGTGTGTGTGTGTGTTTTGAAATGGGGGCTTGAATGACAAGCTTAATCTTGGTTTGAATGTCAAACGTTGATTAGGTGACTTTTGAAAAAGCGATCGTTTGAATGACAAACGTCGGTTTTGAGACGGAAATGAGCGTTTGCGTGGCAAACATCAATTTTGAGACGGAAATGAGCGTTTGCGTGGCAAACGTCGATTTTGAGACGGAAATGAGTGTTTGCGTGACAAACGTCGATTTTGAGTTTGAAATGAGCGTTTGCGTGGCAAACGTCGATTTTGAGTTTGAAATGAGCGTTTGCGTGGCAAACGTCGATTTTGAGCTTTTGAAAAGGAGTTCGAATGACGAACTTTTGGTTTTGAACCGGGCGATTCATTGTTAACGATTTTTACGGGAAAAAACGTATTAAATGATTTTAAGTGTCAAATGGCGGCTTTTAGTTTGAAGATGAGCGTTTGGAGGCCAAACGTTATTTCGCGCGTTTTGAAAGAGAGTTCGAAGGTCGAACTCCGATTTTGAACCGGGCATTACATTGTTAACGATTTTTACGGGAAAAATGCGTATTAAATGATTTTAAGTGTCAAATGGCGGCTTTTAGTTTGAAGATGAGCGTTTGGAGGCCAAACGTCATTTCACGCGTTTTGAAAGAGAGTTCGAAGGTCGAACTCCGGTTTTGAACCGGGCATTACATTGTTAACGATTTTTACGGGAAAAATGCGTTTTAAATGATATGCAATCAACGAATCGGGTTGCGACTCGGACTTTGAAAAGTAAATACTATCATGATCCAAACGGGTCGGACTTTGTAAATGACAGTATTTAAAGCAGTATCAACGGAATCAAACGATCCGGAATCGTAAATGACGATCGACGAGCCAAATGGCTCGGAGTTGTAAATGACGATCAACGAGCCAAAACGGCTCAGAATTGTAAATGACAGAAAGTAAATGACGATCAACGGATCGATCGATCCGGAATGGTAAATGACAGAAAAAGTAAATGGAACGGGGTCGGAACGCCGTTTTAACCCGTGATTAACGGAAAGAGAAGAGGATCGAGGGACTAAAACGTATCGGACCCCGTTAGACGGAGGCGTCTACATTTCAGTAACGGTGTTCGAAACGGTTATAGCGACTGGCGCGTAAACCGAGACGAAACGAGAGATTAGAGAGAGGGAGTTATACCTATGGCTAGGGTCGACTCCTTTGGCTCGGAAGGTGTGTACGGGACACGGAAAGAGGTTTGAAACGGTGTTTTGTAGTGGTGAGGGACGTATTTGATCAAAATACGAAGGTTTCACGCGAATCGAGGCAAAACGGGAGCTCGGGAGGGGTGAAACTGGTAAGGGCCGTGGGCTGTGGTGATTTTTTGGGGTAATTTGTTGTTATGAAATGGCTTTGACAGCCCTCCTATTTATAGGTGAAAAATGCAGTAGGAGTCCGGCCGGACTTAGACTGATTTCCAGGGGTTTTGTGGTATTTTGGAATTTTGAGGGGCTTGCTGGCAATTTCAGAAAATGTGCACAGGAGTCCGTAGGACTTTATTTGTATACCAGGGGTATTTTAGTCTTTTCCCTTTGATTTCTGATTGAAAGGTGATGTGTGGGCTGTGGCATGGCTGCCACGTGTCCCATGACTCACCAAATGCGTGGACGTTCGTTCCCCGGTCCCGGTTTTGTCCGTTTTTTAAAATAACAGTCCGGAAAATGTCCGAAATGCCCCCGGAAAGTGCCGAAAAGTGCGTTTTTCAGGGAAAGCCATACTTTTACGTGAGATGACATGTGTCAAGTACGCTTCGACGTCGGGATGAACGGGGCAGTCCCGGGACGTCTCGTTGGCATGGCAACGGGGAGTTTAACGAGTTCCGGTTAACCTGGAGCGGGCCAGTTAACGGATTTCGGTTAACTTTCTGACGGATTTTGACGATCTGAATTTGGGTACTTACAGTTAGCCCCTCAGCGACGTCTCCTCCGAAGGAGGTGGGGTCGTTGAAAAAGATAAGGATCCAAATCGGGATGCCTTACTTTGAAAGACCTGGGCGGTCAGCTGGCTGGACCCTTAGCGAAAGGATTCCTACGTATCCCGAGCGGGAATCAAGCCGATCTTAGTTCGTAGGCGCAAGGGCCGCGCGTGGGGACCTTAACCTGAGCGAGTCTGTTCGGAGGTGTCTGAACCTGGGACTTTTGTAACCTTCGAGGGCGTGTGGCGCCTCAAACCGGAGTTGCTGATGCTGACGAGGGCGTGTGGCACCTCAAACCGGAGTTGATGATGCTGACGAGGGCGTGTGGCGCCTCAAACCAGAGTTACTGATACTGACGAGGGCGTGTGGCGCCTCAAACCGGAGTTGTTGGAGCTTACGAGGGCGTGTGGCGCCTCAAACCGGAGTTGCTGATACTGACGAGGGCGTGTGGCGCCTCAAACTGGAGTTACGAGGATACGTTTATCCTGATATGAAGGCGTTCGTGCCTTGGGTACTGGGCTTATTGCTGCTGCCAGGTTTATCCTGCTGGGGATAGGGCGGTAATGATGAGAACGGTTGTGTCAAACTGGCGTTATTAACAACTCGGAAGGATCGACGTTTCTTCTTTAGAATCCTGCTGGGGATGAGCATTCGGGCTTACCTTGATGGCCGAAGAGGGATTGTTGTGCGGGCTTATTGCAGCTGCCGCTGAAGTGGGACGGTCGGGCTTACGACTGGCGGCCGGGGAGATGAATGTTCACTTGCTGAAGTGAAAAAGATATTCGGGCTTACGAGGATGGCCGAAGAGGGATTGTTGCAAGGCGTTCGTGCCTTGGGGTTCGGGCTTATTGCAGCTGCCGGGGAGATGAATGTTCACTTGCTGAAGTGAAAAAGATATTCGGGCTTACGAGGATGGCCGAAGAGGGATTGTTGCAAGGCGTTCGTGCCTTGGGGTTCGGGCTTATTGCAGCTGCCGGGGGATATATGATGGTGAAAACCATTAGAAAATTTAACGTCGAGAGACGGAATCATAACTGGAATGTCCGGAGACATGATTCAGCGTTTGAACGTCAAACGTCAACTGGGAATCGAATTTAACGTCTGGAGACGGGATTGTAACTGGAATGTCCGGAGACATGATTGAGCGTTTGAACGTCAAACGTCAACTGGGATTGAATTTAACGTCTGGAAACGGAATTGTAACTGGAATGTCCGAAGACATGATTGAGCGTTTGAACGTCAAACGTCAACTGAGAATCAAATTTAACGTCTGGAGACGGGATTGTAACTGGAATGTCCGGAGACATGATTGAGCGTTTGAACGTCAAACATCAACTGGGATTGAATTTAACGTCTGGAGACGGGCGCTAGTGAAAACTAACTGGGAATTTAACGTCTGGAGACGGGCGTTAGTGAAAACTAACTGGGAATTTATCCTCGGGGGATGGGCGTTAGTGAAAACTAACTGAGAATTTATCCTCGGGGGATGGGGTGTTAGAAAGGTCTAACTGGGAATTTAACGTCTGGAGACGGGCGTTAGTGAAAACTAACTGGGGATTTAACGTCTGGAGACGGGCGTTAGTGAAAACTAACTGGGAATTTAACGTCTGGAGACGGGCGTTAGTGAAAACTAACTGGGAATTTATCCTCGGGGGATGGGGTGTTAGAAAGGTCTAACTGGGGGAAATTTTACACTTTTGGGAGCCAAAAGTGGTAAAATTGAAACTGCGAAAAACTGAGGGGCTGATGGCTCGCGCAGGCGACTTGTGATCCCGATCCCGGAGGAGCCGAGATCTCGGTATAGGGTGGACCCCAACACTTCGGTGAGTGCCTTTGATTTTCTGCATTTGATAGTAGTATTCTGCAAATGTTGCATCTGTACTTTCTGCTCGTCTTCTGATGATCTTCCTGGTTCGCAGGTGTCTGGCTGCACGTACAACGATGCTATGAGGCTGGTGGACGGGTGGGCCGCCTACGCTAGGAGGCTCGTGGAGTTCATGCGGTGCAGTTCCCGGAGGAGCGTGGATGTTCGTGAGCCGAGGCCGTCTAGGCCGAGAGGTTCGCCTGCTCCCACAGCTGGTGGGGAGGACTTCGCACAGGGATTTGGCCAGTTCGCGGGCGGAACGGCTGGGTTTGGAACTCCTTCTTCTTCGCACTCGGGGCACGAGAGGGGAGAGTCCTCGAGTTCGCATACGCCGAGGAGGCCTTTTGCATATTCCCGCCTGGAGGAATTTGGCGACTTCTTGTTTGCGACGGATCCGGCAGTGGCGGAGCAGTACGTAGAGTGCTCGGATGACGAGCAGGACTCGGAGTAGTCCCCCCTTTTTTTTTCTTACTGCTTTGTTTAGACAAAATGCATGTATTTTCAGGAACAATTTGATTTGAACTGTATTCGAAGAAGGCGCCCGTGGGGCGAAACCTGTATTTCGCACTTCCATTTAGTGATTACCTTCTTTTATTTTCGACAAATAAGCAAGTAGGTTGATCAAAAAATAAATAACATGAAACATGCGTTAAAAATTGAACGGGTCAAAAATTAAGCCTATATGCACTAATATTTAATTAACTGCACTGTTACACAAGCCCGGGGCGGAAGGGATATTGATATTGATTGAATGAAACCAGGGGCAGCACGTTGGTTTCATAAAGGTGTGAATAGGGGATTGTTTGGAATTGCTTCCAATTTGGGAGCAGCTGGCTGTAGAGTTGACCGGGTCAACTGAAAGGAGAGTCCAGCCGGACTAGGATTGAATTTCCAGATTCCTTTAAATTGCAGTTTCAGCTTTGCAATTTGTAAAGACTACGCCTTTGTTTCGATCATTTGGCTGAATTCCTTTCCAATTCTTAAGGCTATTCTTCACTTTCTGTCATGGCTCCCTTTCCTAAGTTGTCATCTTGGATGCAAGAGCGATACTTGGAAAACTTTCAGTCGTGGGTACGGAACCACACGAGGCAGAACAAGGGATTTTTTGAAGGTTGTTACGGGATGAAATCTGTTTGGGCTTTGAAGGAGCTCATGCCAGATTGGGATCTTTTGAGAGCAGCGTCTCGGTTCTGGGACGTACGGAGGAACGTGTACAGCTTTTCGTACAACGAAATCACTCCTACATTCGAAGATTTTCGGGCCATTCTGGGAGGACCTGAGACGGAACAACTAGTTCTTCCGTATGCTGGTGGCATGGCCACTGTTGAGAAGCTAGTGTCTTTGCTTGGTATCTCGGCTGGAGAAGCATACGGGATGCTGATACTGAATACCGATTATGTTGACATTTCGGGACTGCCCGAAAGATTTGCCGGAGCTGAGGGGAGCGTCTTTGCGTGGGACGTGTTTGCTCTGTGTGCGATTGCTACTCTGTTCACATTCACGTCTCTGGGTGTGTGCCATCACACGGTACCGGACTGGTGAGGCAAGCACGGAGCGGGGGAGACATCGTGCCGTTGGTCTTGGGCGAGACGTTCCTGGGCATAGGTCGGATGGCGACCGGTAGCCGATACATGTGGGGAGGGAGTCCCGCTATGCTTACCATGTGGTTAAGGGAGAGACTGCAGATGATGCCTGAGGTGCCAATGTCCTGTGACGCTTGGTCTTTCTCTCGACGTCCTTCCGGTGATAGGGGGCGATCAGCCGAGCCGGAGCTCGATGGCCAGACTCCGCACGCATCACTTGCGATGGTGGGTTCCCCATTGGAAGTTACATACTTGTCGGATCGCTCAGGAGGGTCTATTGGTTGTCGAGTGCCGGGCCGTCTCGCACGTCTTTCTACATTCCATCGTTGGTTCCGCGACAAGACGGGCCGGAGCAGTGCCACCGACGCATTTGAGTTATGCTGCTACCTTTGAGGTGGGATCTTTGCTGATGGAAGATCCTTTGACGCTATTGCTGCTCACGCGGTGGTGGCAGTACACGTCCTTTCTTGCCAGGGTTCTCTTTCACCGAAGAGAGGGCACTGTTCTGTCGACGCAGTCTCTGAACTGGTACGAAGAGTGTATGGGGGAGACACAGATGGCTATCTTGTGGAGACGGAGTGAGCTGTTGGGTGTGCTGATCACCTGGACGGCTCGACCTTGAGGAGGACCGAAGCAAGGGCTAACCCTGGGAATCGTACTGGCGATGCCATGGCTGATTATGAGACCAATGCTGATTGGGAGCCAATCAAAGCATTGTTATGATGGCTCGAAGCGAGGCAGCTCGAGACAGAGCTAGAGAAGGGGCTGCGTTGACAGCCACAGGGTTGACGGAGGCGTCGGGAAGAGTCCCTGAGCCAGGTAGAAGGCCTACCGAAATATTTCCTGTGAAGGTGAAGAACACTCGTCGCGGAAAAGGGAAGGGTAAGAAGGATGAAGGACCAAGTACGGGAAACTAGGTTGACCTTGCTGTCCAGAGTATCCACCCACTGTCATTGCAGACACATTAATTGATTAATGTTTTATTGTAGTTTTGCTAGCGCGTAGCGAGTCAAGAGTTGACCGTGCTTGAACTCATCAAAGAATGTTTTAACCGTAATGAATTTGTAGGTTAAATGAAAAGAGTTTTTCGATACACAAGCAATTGATGCTTAGTATATTTTTTTTTTTGTTTTTTAGACCGAACCAATGATGGCTGCCTACGTTCCCCTTTTACAATTGGACTAAGGGGCTCAGGTCACCGTAGTTCGATACTTTAGGTGAATTTTGAGAAAAACAAAGACAAAAGAAGTGCGACCCTGTTTTTTACCTGGATCATTAGCGGGAATGTATCCAGTTGGGTATTACTCTTTTAGCACTTTTAATTTTACTGAGGGGATGGTGTATGGGGAAGGAGAGTTGACTCGTGCTCTTCCTCAAATGAAGTATCTGCGGAGCTTGCTTCCATTCACGGGGTTAACGAAAGGATTTCCGTCTAAGTCTGCTAACTTCATGGCTCCTCCGGAGAAGATTCTTTGTACCACACACGGTCCTATCCAGGTAGGCTCCCACTTTCCGAGGGGATTGGTCTGCGTAGGAGGCTTTTCCTTTAGCACCAAGTCGCCTTCTCTGATGTCTCGGATCTTGACTTTCTTGTCGAATGCTCAGGCCATTCTGCTCTGGTAGGCTCGAGTGTGTTCCATGGCTTTCAATCTGCGCTCGTCGAGTAGAGCAAGTTCGTCGTGACGGCTCTGTAGCCATTCGACTTCATTGATCCCATTTTCCAAGAGGACTCGAAGGGATGGAATTTCCAATTCCACGGGTAACATTGCTTCCATTCTGTAGGTAAGCGCGAACGGAGTCTCCCCTGTGGCGGTTCTGACTGATGTTCGGTATCCCCAGAGGGCTAAATGTAGCTTTTCGGGCCAGTCCCGACCTCTGGTTGTCATCTTTCTGATTATCATGGCGAGAGTTTTGTTGGCTGCCTCTACTGCACCATTGGTTTGTGGTCTGTAAGGAGAAGACTTGTGACGTGTGACTCTGAATTCGGTCAATAGTTGGTCACAATCTCCTTCGAAGTGAGTCCCATTATCGGATATGATCTCGTTGGGCACTCCGTATCGGTACATGTTGTTCTCTCGGATGAACTCGGCCACCTTCTTAGAATTCAATACCTTGTACGATCTGGCTTCTACCCATTTGGTGAAGTAGTCGACTGCGACTAGAATGAACTCGTGACCATTGCTCCCTGGTGGAGTGATCTTGCCGATGACGTCGATTCCCCATGTGGCGAAAGGCCATGGTGTAGTCATGCAATAGAGTTCATGAGGAGGGATGTGATTGAGGTTGGAGAACCGTTGACATTTGTCGCAGCTTCGGACGAACTGGATGCAGTCTGTTTCCATTGATATCCAGTAGTATCCCATACGGAGAATGATCTGTGTCAATGCTCGGGCGTTCATGTGCGGACCGCAGGTTCCGTTGTGAACTTCGTTCATTAGCTCACTGGCTTTTTCTTTGTTTACACACCGAAGGAGTGGCCCTTGGTGGCGCTTCTTGTACAACATACCCCCCAGAATGACGAAATGGGATGCCAGGCGTTTTAATGCCATCATGTTTTTGGCTTTGATCCCTTCTTTGTATTTTCCATCTTCATTTGTGAAGGAAGCTTCTCCGCTTTGGAGGTACTGGTAAATTTGATTGTACCAGGGTTCGTCGATCGTTTCCTTTTTTATTTTGATCTCACAGCAATAGGCGGGTGTTTCTCGTCTGCCTATTCTGAGGGGTTTTACTGCTTTCCCATCGGGAATTTCGACAAGAGAGGCAAGGGTTGCCAGGGCGTCTGCGAAGCGGTTCTTGTCTCTTGGCAAATAGTGAAAAGAGATGTCCTTGAACTAAGCAATGAGCTCCTCCATGTACGCGTGGTACTTTTGAAGGCCAGAATCTACCGTCTTCCATTTGTTGGATACTTGATTGATGATCAATGCTGAGTCTCCATACACATCCAGTTCTGAGATGTTGCGCTCGAGGGCGGCTTCCAGACCGGCTGCACAGGCTTCGTATTCTGCTGCATTGTTGGTTGTTTCAAAATTCAGCTTGATGGCTATGGGAGTGTGCTCGTCCTTGGGATTGACAAGGAGCATTCCAATACCATTCCCCTTCTTGTTGGCTGCCCCATCGAAGAAGAGTTGCCAGCGGTTTACGCTATCGAGTGAGAAGATTCCGTCGTCCGGAAATTACGGATCAGGACCCTTAGGTTCACTGCTTGGGAAGTCGGCCAGCTGATCTGCCATTACTCTGCCCTTTGTTGATTTTCTGACCATGTACTTGATGTCAAACTCAGCCAGAAAGAATGACCACTTGGCTAGTCGCATTGACAGGGATGGCTTGTTAAAGAGATATCGGACGGGGTCCATTTTGGAGACCAGGAGCACTGAATGTGACTGCATGTAGTATTTCAGTTTCCCGACAACCCATACCAAGGCGGTACAAGTTTTCTCTAATGCTGAGTAGCTGAGTTCACTTCCTTGAAGCTTCCGGCTTACGAAGTAGATTGCATGCTCAACCTTGGAATCTTTCTGTTCTTGTGCCAGCATTGCTCCGATTGACGTGTACTGCATCTGTCGATACAGGAGTAGTGGCTTGTCTTCATGTGGCGGGCACTGCACTGGGGGATTCACCAAGTAGGTCTTGATCTTCTCAAAAGCCGTTTGGCACTCGGAGTCCCATTTGATGTCGGCATTCTTTTTCACCGCTTTGAACATGGGCTCGCAGAGAGATGTCAACTGGTTGATGAAGCGACCGATGTACTCAAGTCTTCCCATGAAGCTTTTCACTTCGTCAAAGTCCGAGGCGGCTTCATGTCGATGATGGCCTTGATTTTCTTGGGATCGGCTTCGATACCTCTTTCTCGTAACCATGTACCCCAAGCACCTTGCCGCGCTTGACGCCGAAGGTGCACTTCGCAGGGTTCAACCTCATGGAGTGTTTTCTGAGTCGATTGAAGAACTTTCTCAGATCTGTCAAATGCTGCATGTCTGATCCTCTGGAGTGGATGATCATGTCGTCGACATATACTTCGATTTCTTTGTGAATCATGTCATGGAAGAGGGCTGTTGCAGCCCGCTGGTAAGTAGCCCCAGCGTTCTTCAGACCGAACGGCATGACCGTGTAACAGTATGTCCCCCACGGAATGGTGAAGGCAATCTTGGCTTGATCCTCCTCGGACATCTTGATCTGGTTGTATCCAGCGAACCCGTCCACGAAGGACTTTACTTCAAAATTTGCTACGTGGTGTCACCTAAAGATGTCGATATTAGGCAGTGGGAAATCATCTTTAGGGCTGGCCTTGTTGAGATCTCTGAAATCCACACAGCATCTGACCTTTCTATTGACCTTGGTGACCGTCACGATGTTGGAGAGCCAAGTTGGGTACTCAATCACTCTGATGAAACCAACTCGGAGCATTTTCTCAATTTCTTCTTTAACTTGCAAGGACCACTCTGGCTTGATCTTGCGCAGCCTTCGTTTGACAGCTTGGATTCGGGATCCAGGGAATTCTCGTGCTCTACGATCGAGGATTGAGTCCCGGCATGTCCCGATATGACCACGCGAACACGTCAACATACACCTGGAGGAGGCTTATCGTGGCTTCTTTTCGCATCGGCGAAGAAACTGCCCACTTGTGTCTCTTTAGGCTCTTGCTCTGACCCCAGGTTCACTTTGGTCATAACCTCTTCGGCAGCTTGGGCCCGGTTGTCCTCTTGGTCAACTACATGCTCGAGAACTTCTTTAATGTATTGTTCATTTAATGTGTCTGCTTCTTTATCAATTGAGTTATTAACGTCTTTTAAGTTGTTTGTTAACTTATCAGTTGTTAAAGTGGCAATGAGAGGATACTCCGAAAGGTCAGACTTTCATTAAGCATGAACGGAAATACATGGTTGGCTATATTATCATGGTCCTCCGGCGTAAGGCCATTGGATGACTCAGAGGACTGGACTCTGACAAGGACTGACTCAGAGGGTTTGAGATCGGGTTTAGGGAGATGTGGGTGCGGGCCCAGCTTGTCTTCCAATTCTGCCTGGCTTGCCCTTGGTCCGGTGAAAGTTACCCAATTCTTCAGTGGCATTGCTGGATGCTTGATTTCGGGGATCAAGAGGCTTGGCTTCTGCTGTCCCAACCATGGCAATCATGCTATTTTCGGAGCCCAGGTCAATCAGGTTCGGCACCTCCGTGACCTCTTCAAAGAGACTCTGTAGAGTTGGTCCACTGAGAGCGTCTTCTATGAATTCCAGATCCTTCTGCTTTGGAGTTACTATCTCGAATGTGGCCTCGGTGGCTGATCCGAACAATCTGTTTCCCATGGAGAGTACCTTGAGTTTCTCCTCCAAGTCTGGGATTCCCTTGAATGCGTACTCGTGCTGGGTTGTGGTGGCAGTTGGTCCTGGTAGAGCTGTGATGTCGAGGAACGCTCCCCTAATCGGAATTAGCTTTGAGTCCTGTGAAACGCTTGAGGTCCCGTGCTAGCTGTTCCATTCTTTATGTAGTCTCGGTGCTGACTATCCCTGCTTCTTTCTCATCTTCATCAGTTCCACTGTCGGTCCCCTCGCTCCGGTTCCGCCGTCGGTCCCCGCCCGCTCGTTCTGCTTCCCTTGCCGGTTCCCCTCGCTGTCGGTTCCCTTGTCGCCCCCAGCTCGCTATCGGTTCCTTTGGTGAAGTAATGAGCGAGGTCAAAGCTGTAAGGCTGGAGATTGGGTGTGCCGTCGGAGGTTCCCCTTTGCGGCCGCCGCCTTGGTGCGGGTGAGCCTTTTGTCTTCCTTGATGTCAACCAGTGTTGGCACGTAGCCAAGCCCCTGGACCGTGGTGTGGTCCTTGACTTCAATGACTTGGTGTTGGCCTTGTAGCCTTTTGCCGAGCCCCTGTCCTGGGATGAAGTTCATGAGTTTCATCATCCTCATGGCAGGAGGAATCTGGTCGTGAGATAGTGGAAGGTCCACGTTGCATATTTGGATCTTGGAGGTCTCCAGAGTGAATCCAGTTAATGCCATGTTGTCATTATGCTTGATTTCTAACACCGGAATGTTGTTGGTGCTGGTCCCCTCGGTGGTGACACTGTCACCGTAGACTGTGGTTAGCTCGTTGCCTTGCATGAACTTGAGGCACTGATGATGGGTGGATGCCACGCCATTGATTTGATGCAGCCAGGGACGCCCCAGGATGGCTGTGAAAGTGATTGGAATGTCCAATACTTGGAATTCGGTGGGGATCATCCGCTTGCCGAACCAAATGTTAAGAGTAGCAACTCCGAGAACTGTATGGGAAGTAGAGTCATAGGCCTTGACAAAGGTGGATCAAGGCTTTAGATCTCGTGGGCTTGATGTCAAGCAGGTCCATCATCTTGGCGGGCAAGACATTCATTCCGGAACCTCCGTCTACCAACACGCGAGGAAGGCGACGCTCGTCCAGTTGGACTGTGATGTAGAGTGGCTCATTATGACCAACCCCAAATTTTGGAAGGTCCAAATCTGTGAAGGTGATAATGTTGCCATAGTGGATGTTGCCGATCATCTGAATGACTTCATCTGGGGTTGCATCCACGGGGACCATGGTACGGGCCAGGCTTTCCTCTAGCTTGAGCTTGTGAGGATAAGAGGAGGTGAGCAGAGACCAAAGGGAAATGTTCGCCTGAGTCTGCTTGAGCTGAGTGAGGATCGGGTCCTCTTTCAGAGAACTTGCGTCTTCGGGCAGACTGGGTTGCAGTTCTGGTTCTGCTGGCTTTTTTTAGTGGCCTTGGATGATGGATTTGACCCGATCGGGTTAGAACACTGACATCAGGTTTGGTTCCTTCTGAACAGGCCGCTCTGAGTTGAGCCATAGTTAGAGGAGGATTCCTCGTAGCATAGGGCCATATGTCTTCCCTCAACTCATTGACTGTGGATGTATTCCCTGAAGCTTCGGCAGCCTTGACGGATTCTGTCCTGTGATACCGGCTTAGGTGCCTCTGCGGGGAGGTAGCCTATGGTTTGACGCACTGCTCGAATGTCGCTGCACAACAGTGGTCGTCTGAGCTGAGCCGTGCATTGCCGACCCTCCGGGAGGTTGGAGAGTTCTAGGTTTAGGCGATCAGCCTCCTTGATCTCTTCACGGTATACCGCGCTCCTTTCCTTCTTGCCGAGCATACTCAAGGCATTCTGAGTTGGTCCGGCGATACTCATGGTTTGCTAAAATTCCTCCACTCTTGGCCCAGATTAACTTTCTTGGCAAAGCAGAGCTCGCGCCGAGAGTTAATAACTCGCGTTTCTTCCCATGTGAGAATAGCCAGGGCTTCTTTGAACCGCATGCGGCGCCTAGATAAACTTCCACCGGGAGAGCTTTCTTTTCTCGCTTTATTCGAGTAGCGGGTATGCTCGGAAGGTGAGTACACGGCTTCCCGAACATCTCGCCCATGTAATCGGTGGCCGACCCGCCGATCGTCTCGTAAACGAATGTCGTAGATTGCGGAATCTCCCTGAGTAGTTGCTCGAGACAAATTTCCATCTTCCTCTTGTTTTTAAATAGACCTTCCTCCCTGAGTTGGCTTTTCAATTTGAGTGTGGAAATGATCCGTTTCCATCCTCCCAGGACCCTTGGGAGTCCGGTTTTGTTGACTTCATGCCCGGCTTGGAAAAGAATAGTTTCATCGCCTTCATCGTCGCGTTCACAGAGAACTTGCTTTCCTCGGGGAGGTAAGCGCCGGGATTCGTTCGCCGTGTCGTTCCATCTCCTAGGTCATCTGGGACCGTTGACCACCCTCGTGTGGCGAGGGGGTTGGATGAGAACAGACGGTAGTCGAGGAAGTTGCCGTGAGCAAAACCCCTGAGGTCGAACTGGTCTAGAGTGGCCTCTAGCTTTCTGTCTGAAGCTGCCTGTGACACTTTAAGGGCTTGGTCCCTGTAGGTCTTTCGAGCTTGGTCTTCGTCCAAAAAAACGGCTTTCTTGAGCGGCTAGTTCCATGAGGGATTTCCTTGCGAGAGCTAAACAGTCTCCGTAGGTGCGCGCCGTCTGGCTAGTGTCCAGAACTGTGATCACATCCAAATCGCCGAATGGCGGGAACACTTGGATTACGTTAACGAAGGAAGTCGGACTGGGACATTCCATGCGGCCTTCCTTGATCTCGATTACCAAGAAGTTTGCCCAATTTTGCTTGATTGAACCCACGGGGGTGTTGAACTCGCGATGTTGACAGCCTCGTGATCTCGCTCGATCGCCAAGTCTATCAGAGCTAGCGCCTACCGGCGTGATGTCCGAATCCGGGGCCGTGACGACCGGGAGTAGAATCGAACCGGAGCATGTTGATGCCGAGGTGGTCATTTCCTATGTCGGAAGCCGACTCGCTCTTGGGGAAGACCTTCACGCATGTTTTCGGGGTGGCCGCCAAGCGTTCCCGAGGTTGGATCTCGATTCGTGACAGGTGAGGAGCTTGGTCTCCTTCGCTGTTTCCCTTGGCCTTGGCGGCGCTTGAGGGTATACGCTTGACTGACGGCACGGGTCGGTTGCCACGGGGGCTGGTACTCGGAAGTAGTGATGAGCTCTGAGCTCGATTGGCCAGGGCCTCGTTTACCATGAGCAGGCAGTCGTCGAGGGTGACTTTGGCATTGCAGAATCTGACGATGAGGACCGGATCCTTGGTATCATCGGGATATCTGGAATAGATGATGTTGACGAAGTCGTCGTCAGTCACATGATCAGAGGGATTCTTCGTTTTGTCAACCAGTAGCTTCCAGTTGTCGGATTGCTGCTTGTACTGGACGTTGAGCTTGACAATTTCCATGGTGTTGGAGCCTTGGTCATAGGTGACCTGATCGGAAGGAGTGCCGTCCTCAAAACTGAGCATGTGAATGCAGAGGTCTGCCCGCGGGTCTGCCGCATCCTCGACTCCGGAGAGTCCTGATTCGTCGTCATCTGATGGTTCAATCCAAATGTAGGGACGTATTGCGTCCGGGTGCGTTGCTGGAGCTGCTAGAAAAACATCATGCCCTTCATTGGAGAAGAGGGGTGCAGCGGGTAGTTCCTCGTGGAGGACGTCCCATACGACTTTCATGCATTCAAAACGAGAATGACGATGCTTGTTGACCTTTATCACGAAGATCTCTTCGCCTGGCGGGGCCAGAGAGTTGGTTTGAAGAATGCTGACGAATCTCCGATTGGAGACTGGGGGGTTTACGTGCCTGCATCATGGCGATGTTCAGTGTTTCTTTCCAATCTGCCTCCAAATGTTGGAAATGACAGTTGAACTTGATGTATCGGATCGCTTGTGGTCCGCCCGCTTCGAGTACGTTTACATAGTTAGCATCTCCGGACTCTGAGGGATTCTGATGAGATTTGCCCTGGTAGTCCCTTGGTTGATTCGAAGGAGGTAACCCCGGTGCCTGACTGCGGGCACGCTTGGCTATTGTCTCGGTTTTGTTTCCTATGAGGAAACTGTCCCCTCGGATGACTTCAAGATCTCCCTGCCGGTAAATGAACTTAATACACTGATGGAGAGTGGAGGCTATGGCTTTCATGTGATGTAGCCAAGGGCGTCCCAAGAGGGCTGTGAACTCAGATGGAATGTCCATCACATGGAATTTTGCTGGAACCATTTGGGTCTCGAACCAGAGTTCCAGAGTCACCATCCCCAGGATGGGACGAGACGTGCTGTCATAGGCCCTGATAGTCCGGGTTGACGGAATCAGATGGATTTCGTTGATGCGGAGGGCTCGCATCATGCTGAGAGGGAGAACATTAACGGCTGACCCGTTATCTACCAATACTTCGGGGAGTGATATGGTGTTGAGCTTGAGAGTGATGTACAGAGCTTCGTTGTGCCCCGAGGCATCTCTCGGTAAGTCTTCATCACAGAAAGTGATCATACTGCCATACCGACGGGAATTGTAGATCTCATCTCTATCCGTAGAAGGAGAGTCATCCAGCCATCCGTTTCCTGTCTTTCTTTTGCGAGGTAAGGCCTTTGCAGGAACCTCGGGATTGCGTTGAGGCTGCTTGTGGCGGTTGCCGCCCTTGGTTAGCACGTTGATTGAGTGCGAGTGCCAAGCTGACTTTGATCTTCCTTTGCCGGTCCGGGCTCGGAAGCTGGACAAATTGAATCTTAGCTGATCCCGTGGGGGGTTTTGTCTCGATCCGGGCAAGAAGGTTACCAAGGTCTCGAGGTATTCCGGAGCCCCGGGGCCCGAACTCTAGTTTCAGCTGGGACTTTTCGGCTTTTCCACCCTTGTCTCGCTTCTAAAGCCGCATGGCCCGAAGGAAGGGAGGACCGGCTAGAGTAGAGTACGTAGTAGTCGAACCTCCCTGATGGCTCTCCGAGTGTACCCACACCGGTGTCTCCAGCCTTCATATCTTTCTCTCAAAGATCTCGTTGAGAGGATTTCTTCTTGTTTTCTGAGGATTGCTCCGGACTATATCTGGGACTCGTACTCAGCAAAAAGTGCGGAGGCTCACAAACATCGTAGCTGATGTGGACATTAGATGAGGACCCGACTGGAAGAATCGGAGGAACTGGCTCTGCGATAATCTTCTTGGGCACCCACTCAATGGAATTCACACTGTTATTGTTCGAAAAGGGGTTTCCGACTGTATTGGGCCCACGGGGATGCTCCAATTTGCCTTCTTCTATCAAGTTCTGGATTTCGTATCGCAACCCCAAACAGTTGTCTGTGGTATGGCCGTGATACTGATGGAAGGCGCAGTATTTGTTCTTGTTCGCATTGGCTACGGGATTCTTGGGTTTGTAATTTGCAACGGGTTTAAGGAGACCTTCCTTGATTAACCCTTCCAACATCTTGCTTAGCGGCATGTCCAACTTGTCGAAGTGTACGGCAAAGTCGCCGAAGTGGAGTTGTTGCTTTGTGGGACTCGGGGTTTCGTTGCCCGATCGTGCCCCCGATGGATATAGTTGACAGACGATCTTTCCCTTTGCCTGGGGCCGGTGCGGGATTGAATGCAACCGCTGAGCGGTAGATTCGTAGATGGGCGGCAAAGAGCTAACTTTTCCTTGAGATCCTTCTCGAACCGTGAGCCGGCATTGACCACGGCCCGGAGATCCGGGAAGAAATGATGACTGATGAGAGTTCTCGATGGACGGTCTTAAGCAGACTTGAAGATCCGCATCTATTCCTCTTCGAGAGTGGCTCCATGATCTCGGAGAGTTTCCAACTCCACCTCTTGTAGAATTCCCCGACGCTTTCGTCCGTTCTTCGCTGGGTGATTAAGTCCTCACGACTTGTTTCCCACTCTAAGTTGGATCGGTACCATGCTCCAGAAGATGTTGCTAATCTCGATCCTGTGTGTGGCGATCCGCAGTGCTTGACCCTTAGAAACCATCGTAACGCCGAAATTTTGAGCGTATGCCGGAAGTGGTCGGCCATTTGCCGGAGGGTTGCTCCTTTGATCTCATGCCGAGAACGTAGGTGTCGACGTGCGTTTGAGGACATTCGGTTCCGTCGAATCGGTCCATCTCCGGCATTCTCGAACTTGGCAGGGAGAGGCGTGACCATTCCCGATCCGTGATTTGAGCGTTTCCTCGCTTTGAGCCGCTCAAGGTGGCTTTCTGTGTCTTTCATCTATTCGACCATCCAGGCTAAGGTTGGGTCCGGTTGGTGGACCGTGAGGCTCGGCGCCGGGTGCTACCACGTGAGCGGTAGTGATTGGAGGTGGAAGGCTTGATATATGTGGATATATAGGGGCTCTTTTCAAGGCTGTATCGGGGTTTTTGTCCCCGTGTTTTGGGATTCGTGTATAGGCAATGGGACGAACCTCAGGAGGGTAGCATGAAGGATATTGGCATCTCTGATGGTCCAAATGCGGTGCGCTCGGTGGTATTGGAGTGATAGGAGTAGCACTGGCCGGCCAACATATGGCAGGGTTGCCCCGGGAGGTGGCAACGTGA